>JAGDQP010009672.1:0-30817 GCA_022664845.1 Lepisma saccharinum
TATATATATATATATATATATATATATATATATATCAGCTCCTGCGTAGCCTAATCTGTAGCGCGCTCGACTTCCGTGCGAGCGGTCCCGGGTTCGATTCCCGGTGAGGGCTCACAAATTTTGGTGTTGACCCAGCATCGTGAGGACAATTGGGGAGCTGCTGTGAATAAAAGACAGTGACGATCACAGTGAGAGCTTCGGCTCTCCTCTGCCAACCCGTCTGGTCAGCGTGGGAGCAGTAGACCAACTCCTCCCCTCGGGGAGTGGCCTCATCCACTAGTGAATTGAATATGGCTGTGATTTATATATATATATATATATATATATATATGGCGCCCCAAATAGAGGAGGCCCCACTAACTGGGAAGATGCCCCTTAATTCCTCTTGTTAAGGCTTAAGGGAATTGACCGGAGTAGTAGTCGCCTAATGTCCATACGTTCACATCGTGAGGCCTGTTAGTACCAAAGCAACTGCTTGGCGAACGAACATGGATGGACTGCTCACCAATCCGCATCGGCAGACAGCCTGTTGAGTCAAATGTCTGCACCCCTCCTTTCTTTACACATGATGGTACAAGTAAGGAAACAGCCTGGGAGGAACTTATTGCCCGGAGGACGAAATGCAGCTGGCTACGGCAGCGGTCAGTCCTGCAGGACGTCCGAGGGTCAGAATGCCCGGTTTTGGACCGTAGACTCCCAGGAAACCGACACAGTAATTCGAACGGACCTATACGTGGTGACTCTAAACTGTAAGTCACTTGCAGGAGAGGACAAATTATAATAATTGCAGAATGAACTTAGAGGGATTAAGTGGGACATCATAGGATAATCAGAAGTGTGGAGGAACAATGATGAACAATTGGAACTACAGTCAGGGCACACATTCTACTTCAAAGGAACAGAAAATGGAAAACCAACAGGCGTTGGCTTTATAATTAATAAGGACCTGAAGACACGGATCACAGAAAATGAAGGAATATCAGATAAAGAAAACAAGAGATATATTATGGAAATTATACAAGTCTATGCTCCAACAACGTCACATCCAAAGGCGGAAGTCGAAAATCTATACGAGGAGATACAGAAGATAATAGCAAATCACATTACAAAATTGTAATGGGAGACTTCAATGCGAAAGTAGGAACCAAGCAGAGCAGTGACACAAAAGTGGGATAATTTAGGTTCGGCAAAGGAAACAAGAGAGGAGAGAAGTTAGTGGAATTCTCAGAAGCCAACAGACTGTTCATTTCCTATACATTTTTCAAGAAACCGCGCCGGAGGAAGTGGACATGGAAAGGCCCAAATGGGACTAAAAACGAAATAGACTACTTTATATCGAATAACAAGGAAATTCTGCAAGACATGCTTGTTCTGAATATTTTCAAAGTCTCGAGAGGTCATAGCATGAAGGATGGTGAGATGTAAGCTGAAACTAAATACTAGACTAGAGAGAAAGAAGCTTATCAGAGGAAAACCGTCAGTTTTAGATCTGGAAAATCTAGAGAAACACAGACAGACGTTCGAGAGAACATCAACATTCGAGAAGAGTTAGATGATGAAGAAGACATCAACAGCAGAAAAAAATACTGACTGAGATAATAAGAGAGACAGCCAAGGAAATAGCAGGTACCAGAAAGAAAAAAGAGAGCAAAATCTCATAAGAAACTAAACTCTTGATGAAGAAGAGAAACATTACATAAAGAAGATAGAGTACATAGAACTAAATGAAACCCTAAGGAAGAAAATAAATAGAGAATGTACGAAAATATAACGAAAATATTGTAAGAAATACAATCGAGGAAAACAAGAGCCTGAAGAAAATCAAACAGCAGCTCATGATAGAGAAAAAGCAAATAATTGCTGTAAAGAGACCAGAAGAGACTGTAACACGAAATAAGGAAGAAATTAAAAATATATCTGATAATTTCTACAGATAATTGTACCACTCCGAAGAAGATGGGAAATGAAAACTCAGAAGAAAATGATGTAGATGTCCCACATGTAATAAAAGAAGTGGATAAAGTACTTCGAGGGATGAAGAACGGGAATTCGCCTTGAGAAGATGGACTCACAACAGAGATGTTTAAATGGGGAGGTGAAAAGATGAGAGAGGAACTTGCTAAATTATTCTCTATATGCCTGAGGAAGAGAGAAATACCTTCAAGTTGGAATAATGCTGTTATAATTTTGCTGTACAAGAAAGGGAACAAAGAACGCGTCGAAAACTACAGACCAATATGTCAGTCTATACAAAATGTTTATAAAAGTTATTTTCAATCATATTGAACGAGACTTGGATTTTAACCAGAGAAGGGAACAAGCCGGATTTCGTCGTGTATTTAGCACAATGGACCACATCTAGGTATTCCATGAAGTTATGGAAAGGACTAATGAATATGAATATAGGATTCATAGATTTAGAAGAAGACTCGGTCTCCTTGGCAGCAGTACTTAAATCTCTTGAACATCAAAGTATCGAAAGTGCACACATCAAGCTATTGCGAAACTTTTACTCGACTGCCACATCTGTCATTATACTGCATCAAGAAAGTGAAAAAATTAAATATCAAGAATTGGTAAGACAAGGAGACTCAATTTCTCCAAAACTGCTTTCAGAAGAGTGTGTTAAAAAATTTAAACTGGGATGAAGTTGGGATAAAAAAAGTTCGCTGATACTATAGTCCTGTTTGCTTCAAGTGTAGAAGAACTACAAACCAGAATGGAAGAACTGAGTAATTAGAGTTCGAAAATAGGCCTTAAAATGAATTTAAGTAAAACAAAGGTCATATACAATCAACATGCTGCAAAGTAGAAAATAAAGATTAACGGGGAGACAATAAACATAGGTGATGAGTATGTTTACCTAGGCCAGCTCAAAACATCGGATGTCAAGTTGACTGATGAAATAAACAGAAGATGTAAAATAGCGTGGAGTTCGTTTGGAAAACTACACTTTATTTTCAAAAGCAAACTACCAATGTGTTTCAAGTGCAAAATTTATAATCAGTGTGTCTTACCAGTAATGATGTACGGCTGTGAAACTTGGACATTGAATGCCCAAACGACTCAAAGATTAAGAGTCACACAAAGAAGAATGGAGAGATGGATGCTAGGAATAACTAGGAGGGACATGACGACAAATGAATGGATTCGCGTGCAAACAAAAGTAGAGGATGTAATCAAAACTGCGAATAAGATGAAGTGGAGACGGGCGGTCACATAGCTAGACGATCGGATGGAAGATGTACGACAAATGTACTACAGTGGATTCCTAGAGAAAGAAACGACCGAGACGACGTCCAAATGCAAGATGGGTAAATGAAATCAAGAATTTTTAAGGAGCTACATGAGAATAACAGCAGACCGATACATGTAAAAAGAAAAGGAGGAGGCCTTCATCCAGCAGTGAATATATATATATATATATATATATATAGAGAGAGAGAGAGAGAGAGAGAGAGAGAGAGAGAGAGAGAGATAGGAAAAGGTCCAAATACGGGCTACCACTTCTATTTTTCGAATATCTCTAAAATGTTCCAAGAAATGTACTAAAAAACAATTACAAATATGTCTGAGATATGTTTACTTTATAATGTAGTTGCAAACTATAGACTATGATATTAAACACATATTTTACAGAAATATGATAATCTTGACTTTTCAAACACTGGTCTAAATATGGGCTACCCTTTAAAGTTACCTTAAATAATTAAGAAGAAATTTTGACAGTTGAAAATAATGTTCAAGGGTGATATAGTAATGATAAATGTATATTTACAAAAGTCAGAGTAGTCCTCCTTTTCTGCACCAGCGCATTTTTTTATGTGCTCACCAGGAACACATGACACACATAACCCAAATGTCTTCCTGTGTGTTCAGAGAATGTCCTATCGCAGAATATAAAATTCGTATCTTCATCGTTTGGCTTTTCTTGTGCAGCTGGCGTATCAAAGTAACTATCTTCATCACCACAAGGATCTGGAATATCACCCTGGATTCTTCTGAATCTGATTCTTATCTTGTAAAATATTAAGTTCCATGAACTTTTCCGTTCAGGTATATTCCGTTTTTTAAATTGTTCATCTCTTTTCTCAACTAAACAAAAAGATAATGTCTTCTTGCATTGACTAATTCCTATTTTTTCAAGGAAGCCATAATTGTTTCTTAGTATGGGTTATCCGTTATAGCACTTCCTCGTTTTCTAGCTTTTTTTTCGATTGCTGACTTCTTTCTTTATGAAAGGAACTGCTGAAATATGAAAAGGACTTACTAGGTTTTATATTCTAGGTTCTAGGTTCTAAGAGAAGGAAACTTTTAGGATGAAGATGTAGGTAGGCAAGGTAGCCCGTATTTGGACAATTCATAAGGGTTGCTCCGTGACGCAACAGAAGTCAATATGCAATATTTGTTTTATACTGACTACGAGTGCCGTCTCTGAGGAATACAACATACCTTATAAAACATTTCATACTTGGTTTTATTGTGTTTAATAAAGTTGAAATAGAAATGTCTGATAAATCTTTCCCATTATTGAAAACAGGCACAACGTACAAATAGATCAACCACATCAAACTCTTTGTCGATAACTGAATTTCGCCACTAGTTTCGTACACTTTTGTCACCAGTCAGCAGTACTAAAAGCGTATACAAGTCTAAAACGTCTACTAGCCCGTATTTGGACCATAGCCCATATTTGGATCTTCTTCTCTATACATATAGCTTTTCTATAATTCATGTTATTTTCTAGAGCACTGGGAAAAGATGAAGTTTTCGTACAATTAATGTGAAATTTGACATTATTATTGAAAAATGTCTGATTTTTTTAAAAACTTTAAACTAAGTTTGAGAAAATTACTGTTTATTCCTCTTTTGGGGGCGTAAACCAAAAGTTCAGTTTCATTATGCGAGATTCAATGTTAAATTTTGGAAACAGGTTTCTTCAATAATTATTTGTAAGAATTTTGCGACAAATGAATATTATTAGTTACAAAATGCAATAACACTCATCTACAATTCTAGTACAGGTGTCTCCAACATTATTTTGGGTAACGCCCCCCTTCGGGGGCAAGGAACGTAACAAGGAGTTGGTGGAATGTTACAAAAATCCCAAATTGTATTTTGGGAATGCCAGTCAGCATAAGATTAATCACAAATGTTACAGAATTAATGCTCCGATCCTCCTTGCATGTGCCAGTGACACGATATGGGTCTCCAGCACACCCTCCAAAAATCACTTTAAAAATTCACGATAAATATCCTTACAGTCAGAAGCTTTTTTTTTCTCTATAATTGTGAAATTTGGCATTATTGTAGAAAAATGTATGAATTTTTCAAATCTGGAATGTTATTTTCGAAACGCACTGACTTAGGAGAGGCACAGATGGCGTTGCAAAAGTGGTGAAGCGTTACAAAAATTTCAAATTTTATATTGGGAGTGCCAATAAGCGTTGATTAATCACAAAGACACCGAATTAATGCTCCTTGTACGTGCCAGTGGCTGATATGGGCTACAGTCTCCAGTACAAGAATCACTTGAAAGAAATTCGAAATAAATATCTTTAGCAGGGATATACTGGCAGAAGCTGAATTTTTGTACAATTAATGTGAAATTTGGTATTTTTGAGAAAAATGTTTTGGCTTTTAGAGCTGTAATGTTATTTAGGCAACGCAGCTTTTAAGGGATGGAAATGAGGAGTAACAAAGGGAGGGTGGATTATTAAAGCAAAACCTCTCACCAGTGTCAAATTAAAACCAAATATCCCACAATAAATCCTCCGATGCTACTTGTATATGTCAGTGCCTGTCTTCGGGGCTGGAGCTCTATTTCAAGAATCACTTAAAAAGCTACACGGTAGATGTCCTGTGCGTGGATATACTGGGATAGGTTAATGTTTATATCAAAACTAATGTAAATTTTGACATTCTTGCAAACAAAGATTGAATTTTTCATATCAACAATGCTATTCTGGAAATGCACTGCCTTAGGGGAAAGCACAGAGGGCGTTACAAAACACAAAATTTGCGGGCCGGAGTAAAATTTGGATCAATAAAATTAATCGAAATTTTACATTAAATGTACAAAAAGTAGGTTCTATGAGTATGTCTCTACTGAGTAAATTTACCGTGCAATTCTGTTAATTATTTTTTTGAAATGGGGTTTCAGCCCCAAAACAGACACTGGCTCATTCAATTTGCATCAAGACATTGATTCTGTGAGTGCGATTAATATGATAGGCATTGGCATTCCCAAAATAAAATTTCGAATTCTGGAACCGCTTAACCCTCCTTTGTTAGACCCCTGTGCTCTCTAAGGTGGTGCGTTGCGAACAATATATTCAAATTTCGAAGAATTGAGCCATTTTCTTCTGCAAGTATGAAACGTTTATAAATCAACTGTTGAAAACATCATCATCTTCTACCTGCATATCTCTACTAAGCATATTTATCATGAATTTATTTCAAGTAATTTTTTAAATGGAGGCCGTAGAGATCATATCAGTCACTGGCACATGCAAGGAGCATTAACTCTGTGATTAATCTGACGCTCATTAGCATTCCCAAAATAAATAAATAGCAACGCTCCACCACCTTCTGCAACGCCACCTTTGCCAGCCCTAAGGCAGTGCGTTACCAAAATAACATTCCACATTTGAACAATTCATACATTTTTCTACAATAATGCCAAATTTCACATTAATAGAGCAAAACAATTAGCTTCTCTGCCTGTAAGGATATTTATCGTGAATTTTTAAAGTGATTTTTGGAGGGTGTGCTGGAGCTCCATGTCATGTCACTGGCACATGCAAGGAGGATCGGAGCATTAATTCTGTAACATTTGTGATTAATCTTATGCTGACTGGCATTCCCAAAATACAATTTGGGATTTTTGTAACATTCCACCAACTCCTTGTTACGCCCCTTGTCCCCGAAGGGGGGCGTTACCCATAATAATGTTGGAGGCACCTGTACTAGAATTGTAGATGAGTGTTATTGCATTTTGTAATTAATAATACTCATTTGTCGCAAAATTCTTACAAATTATTATTGAAGAAACTTGCTTCCAAAATTTAACATTGAATCTCGCATTAGGAAATTGAACTTTTGTGTTTACGCCCTAAAAAGGGGGGCTAAACAGTGATTTTGTCCAATATACGAGTTAAAGATTTAAAAAATTCAGACATTTTTCAATAAGAATGCCAAATTTCACATTAATTATATGAAAACTTCATCTTTTCCTAGTGCTCAAGAAACTAACACGATCCTTTCCTTTCAAACATTACTGAGATCAGCTAATTCACAGAAAGTTACCCAAAGCTATTTGTTTTATTGATCGCTGTAGGAAACACCCATAGTGAACAACTACACAACACTTGTTTTCACGAAAGGAGTTCATGATTCCTTTAGCAAACCTAAACATAACACATTTATTCGTTTGAGATTACGAAACAGCAGTAATGTAAACTCAACGCGAATGTTGTTCTGGCTGCTTAAAGCAGAAATCCTTGACAATAAGATGACGTCACAGACCTTCAACGCTAAAATCAGAAGAAAAAGTAATTGGCTGGTGGGACTTTCTAGTGTGCTGCTTGGGTCTAGTGAAGAGAAGGCAGGGCAGATATCTCGTTCATATCCAGAAGTGGATAAGCGATAACCTTAGTTTAAGTTGGGTGGAATACGCTACCGATTTTGCATTTCAGGAACTAAATTCGCTCATTGTACTACATTAACTGTCTTCTCTGAAATTCTAATACTGGCTGTTGGAAAGATTGTGCGTGGAAAGTATACCACTTTCTAAATGACCACAAAACAAGAAAATAAATGAGGCAAGGCGTGCCAATTTAAGAAGTCACAATCGGAAGTTTTACCATTCATGACATCATGCCTACGCAATTACGGAAATTTTAATTTCTCAACTAAAATAAACAATGTCAAAATCTCAAATAGTTAATTTGATACACATTCACATGTATTACTGAGGATGCTCTCCAAATTTTCAATATTGCTTGTCATTTGTCCAGTATTTTCAAAAACATGAAAACTCTTACACACACTCGCACCGTAGCTAGGTACGAAGCCATCTTAAGGTGTTTAAATGAAATAATAGAGTAACAGTTATGTAAAAGTTATGTAAGAGTAACACCAGTGTATTAATGCCAATGTAATAATTATTTGCTAATTAATTGTATCTATATAATGTATAATTGCAAATAAGAATAAAATACATACATTTGCAAAATTACGCGAACTGCACGAGTTATTATATTTGTCGACGCCAGAAAGCAAATGATGCAAGTGACCTTAACGAAGAAAAGGAAAACACATTCGAGGAAGTCTTTTATACAGCGTGTTTATGAACTACACCGAAAACTTCGAGGGATGATTCCTCACATCAAAACAAGTCCAAGTTTCTCTGACAAATTTTAGAAATGTGCATAGTGTCGTAGGGTTACAGGTTGCCGAAAGCGCGGGGAAATAAAATTTAAAACTTCGTTTTCCTTACAACACGAACAGTAGTGCTGATGCGGTATCGTACCGTCAAAGGCTATTTCCCAATTGTCCAATAGGTGCGCAAAAGATTTTCCAAAGAATGTAGGGGGTTCCCAGGAATTTTTTGAGGTCGAAATGAACACGAATGGGACGTCTTAGCACCAGGAAATAATAATTCGTTTGCGCATAATTGGTATCTGAAACAGATTTCATACGTTAAACAGTTTCGAAAAAAAGTAGTTGCATAACAAATAGGAGTAAGATCTGCATACTTTTATCGATCGTTTTGTTTTATTTATCGTTTTGCTTATTAAAGAGATTGAATATCATTACCCGGTTAGATGCTGGTGATAGCGTATGCCATGTTTACTCACACGGAAGCTCATGTAATTAATGGCCATTTCGATATACCTCTAACTCAGAAGAAATCCAGGAACCATCTACTTCCTTTAAGGAATCCCTTGCAGACCCATCGCACAAATTTAGAGTATACACTTTTGAACATAGTATGTTTAAAGTCTAAGTATGTCATGACGCATCAGCTCTACTGTTCCTGGTGTTAGAAATACAATATAAAGCTCTAAAGTTGAGCTCCAAAACAATGAACATTTCGAAAAATTGCCAGAGGGGCTTTCGTCTTGTTTTGATGTGAGGACTCAGCTCCAGAAGTTCGTCCGTGTAGTTTATAAACACGATATATATAACCCGAAAAATATGAGACAAAGTTGTCATATTTTGTACATGTACACACTAGTGTCCAAGGTATCTTTGATCAAAATATGACAGTTCTGTGTCATCACATAATTATATTTGGGTTATATTATAAAATACATTGTTTTCTACGACAATGTCACTTAATTTGTGTTCCTTGCATGTAATAGTCAGTCCAAAACAAAGGAATCCTTTGAATTGCTTGACACAAAGGTCGATAATTTTTTACATATTAAATACTCATAAAATCCAAATATGCTGTAATATAATGTGACGTTTTCGCTATAATGTGACAAGGGAGTTACATAGTACCATACATTGTAAAGCTTTATGAATTAAAGGATTAAGTTTACATAATGCAGCCTTCGCAATTTTAACTTCAATCCAGCCAACGTACATGATGCTGTAGTATCTTTAATTTTAGTCAGTACCAGACTAATAAAAAAAGCATGATATGTCTCCAAACTCAAAGATTCTTTCATGCTCTACCACATTACTTGTGCAAATACATATACGCTCGAACACAGGATTTTTTTTTAAGTTGTGAATTCTAAAGTTTATTTTTCAGAGAGTTCTCAATATTAACAGTTCAGAGGATAGGAAAGAAGTAGCATTAAATAACAAATGTACTTCCATGTTTCCCACGTACATTAATTTCCAACTACGGATGAAGAAAAACATTCAGTCCATGTATGAAATATTAACACATACATATACCTATATTTCCCAGCAGTTTTAATTAAAATATAAGACTTGGAGTAAAGTAAATATTATTATTTTTTTTTCAATCTGTAATAAAGTTCATGTTCTTTTTTCTACTTTTAATCTTTGTATTTCACGACAGGTAAAACTTATCTAACTTGAACGTTTCTGGAATACTAAAGCATAATATGTAATTTAAACTGCTCGCAAATTTATTCTTACCTAAATTCTGTTCTGTAAAGCTTGTTTAAGCTTCTTTCATGATTGCGTTATCGCTGGTCATTGAGTACTTTAGTTTTAACACGATAAATTATGTCCAATATTCCATTAATCCTCGTGTATTCGCAGTTCGAAAACTGTTGCTTCACATTTTATCATAAGAAGTGCACACACAAGTGATTTAAACCTCAGTTATTTGTTTTATACGAACACCACCTAATACACCAAAAATAAATTTTCATACTGCTGTACGGTCGCAAACAACAACCACAACAACACATGATTTCAAATTAAACATTCCAACCTGGTGGCAGTTGCTGGTAAGTTTGGTGACAAGAAGAAAAAAAAACTGCTTCTACATTCCATTTTCCCATTCCTCAATAAACACATTCTCCGCATTCTAACTTTACTATATTTTATCTTAAAAACCTGAGTGATTTGCAAACAGAGATCTTGAACAAGTTATAATTAATACTGTATGATTGATTTGCAAATCGGCAGTTAAAGCTTTGCATCAAATCTCTTTGGAATATTACACGAATTGTCTATTAGCCACATCATCTTTAAAGGTATTTGTATATAAAAAAAGGAAATTTCTAGCAAGAATAACGAATAATGCTTGCATTCATCTTCAAATAAGCAATACAATCGTTGCCTGAAATCGCTTTGTGATAATACATGGATTACCTTCATCGTACTATCCTTAATTATGCTTATATATGAAGGCTTGATATAATATGTAGCAAATTAGAACTAATAATATACTTCTTGTTAATATATCCAGCAAGATCTTTCTTTAAAGCATTTTGAAACTTTGTTACACTATCTTCAATTATGTTTATATAAATTGTTGAGTGAAATGTCCAACAATATAGATTCAATATAGGTATTTAATTCACAAATTATAAAAAATCTTTTAAGTATGAATTATTTGTGAACGTTTGATTATATTTTTGTATGATGATTATATTGGATAATGTTTCAATAGCTAATGACTTTGCTCCGTTCTCATTTTACCAGCTGATAAGTTCTGAATATCAATCCCAGATGTTGTCGTGAAAATTTAGACAGCTTGTAAGTCGTAATAAATCCCTGTAGTACATACTGCCATCTGTTGGTGTTCCATTTAATTACATGCTACTACACTGCTCTGGTGTGTTGAGAATACAGGTAAGAATAGAAGACCGTTGAAAACCAACAGTTTTCGATTGGCAGCTTGGTGTATTGGATATAGTGGTGGACTGCTGGTTTCACTTTTGCACTTATAACGAATTGATCTTATTAGATTAGTTTTGATTTTTTTTTTCATTTTACAAGTTAAATTCTTAGGTTAGGTTAGGTTAGAAAAGTCAGGTTAGATATTTTTTTTTATTTATGGAAAAGGAGGGTAAGACTATGCACCTAATGTATTATATTTTACCAATCCTTTATTTTTCACTCAGTTTTTATGAAAATATGCATGTGGATATATTGTAATGTCTTGTAACTATATGAGAGTGAAAAAAGCAGAAAATGAACCTCATTTTTGAAATATAGAAAGAAGTACCCAAAGAAGCTATTTGAGCCGAACCGGTAGCCGTGCGGTCTAAGGCGTTTGGCTAACGACTCGAAGGTTCCGGGTTCGAGTCCTGGCAAGGACATAGGTGTTTATGGATTTTAACTGGCTGTAAAGGGTCGAGTCGTGACGGAACGAAGTCAAAAATTACTAAACTGGCTCATAGTGTGCGAATTAATGGTGGGGGGATGCCCGGGATTTCACCCCTGTCAAATAAGTTTCCCACCCTGACAAATTTATATTTCATCCCTGCTAGGGATAGATGTTTCTCACATGGAAGATGTTTTAATCAAGATTAAATAGAAAATCGGAACATTTTTATTTGGCAGAAGCTGAAATTATTTCATGCAAGTGACAAAGGTATATGGCCTTTTACTAGCAGCTAAGAAGAGTATTCGGAAGCCAGTTCTTTTGTGATGTTTATGAAGTAGCTTAATGTGAAAGATTTAGTATGACTGGTTTGATTTAGTAACCTCCTATTGGAAAATAGGACTCTCTCTCTCTCTCTTCTCCGCTGGTCTAGTGGTTACCGTCGCTGACTGCTGATCGTGGGGTCCCGGTTTCGATTGCCTGCTCTGCCAAGAGATTTTTTCCAGAGTGAGTGGGTATGGAACAGTGCCCACCCAGGATCGTGATAGATTGGAGAGAATATAGGTTACCTGTTGAAGTCCGTGCGTTATGCGTTATCTTTTATCCCCCCTGGCTAAAAAGTTTAATTCGCACAGTGCTGGCCCATATAAAACAAAGTTTACCAAAGAAGTTATTTGCACACTCCTGTCCGACAAATCGGGTAAGAATACTATTGATACAGAAGAAGACTACGCACTGAACAAGAGTCACAAATAGACGGGTTCTTTCCTTCATATCCCGAGCAGTCCTCATGCAACCACTCCCCCAGTTCCCACACAGAACACAATTATCCTCAATGTCTCCTCACATGTGCTCCCATGGTGTTCATTTGTTGAACTAGAAGTTGAGGGTACAGAACTGTACTGATCGACGTTATTGATCGTTGAGTTTTCTTGAGTTCGTTTCTTCTCTGTTTGTTTTTCTTTACATGCTCTAGTTCTACTAAGCGAGAGTTCATTGATGGGGCTACTAGAGAGAATCTGATTTTTTTGGAAATCCCTTGCACCATTCTCGCGCGAGATCTTGCCCTCCCACCAACTTCGTTCACTTTTACTCTACTAACTGTCAGTTCTGGACAGCTCTCTTTCAACCATATCACTATTTGACTACTGTAGCAAGCTTTCCTCTTCAATAAACGCAACAATTCGATGCAATACTTTACAAATATTATTGCTTATGGTATAATTTCGTAAAATTATAGAAATATTTCCCTAGTATACAAAGTTATCCTTTACTCCTGTGAAAATGGGTCGATGAACACCAAACTACAGCAGGCCAAGGAGTGATTTAATATACGACTGGTGCTTTTTCTCTCAGTGTTGCCAACCGCAGGAGTAAGATATTGCGTTCTCTTGTCAGACCGTGTAACAGCCTAGTTGCTGTTCCATTTTCATTTATTTTCTTCCCCTTTTATTTTATTTGTCTACGTTCTGTTTCCTTTCTGTGTGTTCTTCTTAGCTCATTCTCTTTGGTTGGTTTTAGTGAGCGTGTTTCGTTTTTATTTTTGCTTTGGTTTTTAATCGTTATCCATCCAGGTTTTCGTTAGTCACGCAGCAATGACTTGGATCTAGCGCTTTTTTTTGATTGGAACCTAGTGAATGCTTCGTGACTTGTCTTTTGCTGATTGGTGTGAATCAGCTTTCTTCTCCGTTTGATGGGAGAACTGCTCTCCCTCGCCTCGTTAGTTAGTTCCATTTTGTTCACGCCGAAGGACGGACGTCGGGGCTTCCAGTAATTTTGCCTTTCCCGGGCCCTAACAGCTACTGGTAAATATAAAAGCTATATTTAGAATATTAAACCATTCCATTTCGTCCACTTCGGAAAATATTAACCGTTTTAAAGAAGAAGATTATACAGATTCAAGTTCTAATAAGAAGTTCATTTCAAGAAATTAATCCGAAATTTCACGTTGACAAAATTATCAGTATTTTATTTTGGTTTCGGAGATTATTTGTCAGTATGTGTAACATGTGCTAAATTTCAGTATGGGGCCGCTATTAACTGAATTTCTACATTTCAAGTATCGGAGCGTTAGAGTTTAATAATCATATGCATAATTTTCGTCTCCAGTTTCCAAATTCTTTCGAAATTCCCGGTTAGCAATGTTGACAGCTACCGCATATTTTCCTTTACATAGTCAAGTTAGCTACCTGTCTGTTCAGCCATCTTTGCGTACCGTTTTGATGTTAATTGTAAATTTAATAACTCGACATGATTAGCTAATCTTGGTTTCAACTCCAGCCACTATTCTCCGGTAAATAGTCACATTTTATAACATGATTTTGCATTTTTCAAGATTTATTCAGAACGTCAATTGTATAATATAGTAATCATCTGTAATGACGTCATGCCTTTAATAAGGATAACTTGGTTCTTTTTGTAAGATGTATTTTGGACAATAACTTCATTCGTGTAAGTAATAATGTAATAAAACTTTTCTAAATTATATAACAATGTTTTTGGAATAACTTGTGAAAATTTCAGTACCATTTATTAATTATTATAGAAATTATGGACATTTATATCCGACAAAACAACTTTCATTTCTACTTAACTAATTCAATGTATACCAGATAGACGATTCAAATTTGTTTGTTCCTTCAGCTTAACAGTAATTCTGTTTTGATTCTTATGAAATTATCATATCCGAAAGCGTGCATTATGTACATTCACTCTAATAAATTTAAATTCTGGAATATTTTATATTTTTTCGAACAATCTTTTGTTTCTGTTCAGTGAACGTAATATAGAAGTTCTCTCAGTTAACTAGGTACGATTTAAGGCATTAGTTGATAATCCATATACAGTGTATAGTAATATTTATGATGTGCAGTGAGTTATTTAATGTTTGCCTTGATATTCGTTGAAATTTAATTACGAATCATTACGTGAAGTTTGACAGCAATCGATACTAAATTGTGTTTCGGTAAACCTATCGTTTTGAGAGATGCGTTTTTAATTAGATTAGGTTGGTTCATAAATCCGTAGGCAAGTGGTAGGATTCTTTCGCCAGCTGAGATATGATAACTTGGGAAAGGAACTATATATGGAATTTCTGCTTATTCTGCGGTGATATATGAAGTGACTCCAGTATGTGATTTGAGTGAATAAATATTATTTGCATTTTTGCGTTATGGCACGACGTTTAGATTGAGTTGCGACCGTCATTCGTTTGGGTTCGTTCGTCTTTATTGCAGGAATTGCGATTCCAGACTACAGGTGTGGGCCCTACTAAGGTAAAGGTAAGACATGGTCTTTTGCCACCCTGTAGACTTCGAAGTGAGTAAAGACATAGTATGAGTCACATATGAATTGATATGCGTATGTTCATTTGAGATTATTCCCAAGTAAAGATTTGCGTTTTCTTTCTTAATCTGTCGCTAATCTGAACCAGCTGGTACTTCAGAATATGAACCGACGATCTAATTAAAAGATTGGAGGTGTCGCCTTACCGGTATTTCCTCCCTCGTTCCAAATTATTGTTTTTTCACAGCGATCACAAGGATCTGGAATCCTCTTTCCCAGATATTATTAAATCTGGAAGGCATTTCTGCGCCGCTCGTCTGGGGTGTAGAAAATGTTTGGAGCTAGAGTTTAGGTTAGATGCGTTGCGTGGGTACTTTAGGCTGCTGGCGACCCTATTTGCATTCCTGGATTGTTTTGGTGTTGCTGTTTTGACTTCCCCTAGCCAGAAAGTGTCTGTGTGATCTCTTTTGGGATCTTGGGTTGGGGTCGTTTCAACCGCGTTCTCTTAGCCACCTTTCCCATACATACTATATAATAATAAATCAGATCCATATTAAGTCAACTACTGGATGAGGCCTCTTCCTGGAGGGAGGAGTTGGTCTACTGCTCCCATGCTGACCAGACGGGTTGGAAGAGCAGAGCCTAAGCTCTCACTGTAATCGTTACTATCTTTTATTTATAGCAGCTCCACAATTGCATCACCGTCTCAGACACCACCCCTTTGGAAAAAGTCCTTGGCAGCGCCGGGTCTAGCGATTAGGTCAATATATATATATATATATATATATATATATATATATATATATATATACGCACTTTAAGATTTTATAGACAGTTAAGTGATATAGATTAGAAAAATCAGGTTAAGTATCAAAGATTATATTTTACAACGTTTTTCCAACCTTCTCTTTTCTCATACAGTATAGATTCTTTGCGACATACAAGCTTTCGTCATGAATTGGATCGCCTTGTTCCGCTCCTAATTGAATTTTATGGTGTGCAGCTTCTCTTACATTTAAAATCAACAATATTCTTATTTCATTTTCAGCGTTTATGTTGTAAATATAGTGTATAATATATAAACTCGAAAATCACTATTAACAAGATATATCAGTAACAGTCAGTATTTGGTGCTATAAATCACTGATAAGGAAGTTGTGTATTCATAAAAATGTGTTTTCCTAACAATATCTTATTGCAACTTTACGCTAATGCAGACTCTTAGTTTTGTGTCTACTTATTAAGTCATTTGCTTAATATAAAGCCGTTTATCAACATCATTCTCTTAAACTGAAATTCTGGGATAAGCAGCGATCCAAGGGATATAGATAACACCGAGCACGAATACAAATTTGCATTTCAAAACGATTTAAGACAGTTTCAAAGAAATGTAGCTGCCCAAATAAATATCCTGCTATCTTCCTAATGAGTTTGAGATATCAAATGGAACATTTGAGTTAGAGAAAAATTGAGGTTCTTTAAAGAATAGAAAAAAAAATCCAGCACTTTCTCAAATGCACAAATGAATATCTCAATCATTGCAATGCTTAATGAATTAGTATGTATATATTTTACAATTTTCATAATAATTTTGTAAAATAAATATATTTGCATTTAAGCTTAGTGTTTTCTACCACACATAAGAATAATCTCATTCAACTAACTGGAAACTCAATATTTTATTACGATTCAAAATCAGATTCACTCGTCTAATTTCCAAGCAAGATCGATCATCATATTGTTATCCATGGTTACACCAAATCAAGTTAAACATCACATACAAACCATATACGAAATATTGATATTGAAATAAGATTTAATCAAAATTGATCTTCTCTCGCTCGTTATTTATATATACTAATAATAATAGTAAATATGTCTTGAATTTTGTTGAGAAATAATTCTTGAATCTGATTTGAAAGATTGATACCATATCAGATTAGGTGATACCAGTTTGTCAAATCAATGCTCTTTAAACCTAATCGTTGAAACAAACAAACTTAAATAAAACCAAATGCATCAATAATGTATTGTATGTCAGTCGTAATTTGTTGAGATTATGTCTTATTTATTCACGTTTGCCAAACATGAAAATTGTCTTGAATTTTTAGATGCTTCAGGAAATGCTGAAACCCAAGTTTAGTTAATACCTGGTTACATCTAAGTCTTCCTTTAAATTCAAATCTTCTTTAGTCTGTTGAAGCTGTGAACTTTCACCAACTACAGTTTCTTCTGTTGAACTTCCTTTTGTCTTCTCAGGAATAAATGTCTTTCTTCATTTGAATGATCTCCATTTGCAACGTATTATTATTATTTAGGCCATAAGTATGAATTCCCCTCTTAGGAATCCATCTATCATTATTATTTCTATAGATTTGGTTCAATGGAAATACTTTTGAATCCACTCTTTGCATAAAACCTTCGACCATTGAGTTAAATGATGCATTTACAAACCCTTTATTTCGATTGTTTCCATCTGTACCATAGGTACGCCATGAAGTTCTTCAAGGCCTTGACCTCCAGTTACCCAATAAGATATCCATGTCAAATCAACCCAAAATTATATAAGGGAAATCGGTGTAACCATTGTTGTTTATAAATGTTGTTTCGGAAGAAATTGGGTATCGTGATTGTACTTTCAAGCTTTAGTTCTTGTTGTCCAAAATCCTTAAGGATTGTCTTTACTGGATCTAAGGGACCCTTAATCTGCAATCTAGTGAACGTTGTTTTATCCATGAGATTAAAACCACTGCGAGTATCAATACATGTATGTAAGGAATAGTCATTTATGGATATCTTATTTATGGATTTATGGATAGTGATTCAGCCATAATGCACTTAGTATCTACACAGTTGATCCAGATATCATCGATACCTATACAAGTGATTATGTTACAAGGAAAGTTTGAAGTCGTAGACTCAATTTCCTGGATTGGGACTGTTAGTGTCTTTCGTGTAACTTGACCTGATCTCATCTTACGTAATCTTTTTTCACACTTTAACCGAAAATGACCACATTTGCTGCAAACGTTGCATGTCTTTTGGTAGGCCGGACAATTTTGTTTCCGGTGCGAACGTCCAGAATATCTGCAATCTTTAACGCAATCTTGTTTTTCCTTAACTCTTGAGATCTGATTCCAACTAGGTTAATTTACGGATCGTCTGACTTCATTGGATACTTCCTTGCTGATAACTCTCTGCTATCCCTTTCCATCATTTCATGATGCAGTATCATCTGTACTACTTCTTCGAAAGTTATTTTCTCATTTGATAACAATCTTTTCCGCAAGTTGGTATCATTCACACCAAAATTTAATTGATCCACCAACACTTCGCTCAAGAAAGTGCCATATTTGCATTTGTTAGCTTGGGCTCTGAGTTGTTGGATATAGTCTGTTAAAGGCTGTCCAACTTGTTGTGAAAGCGTGTGAAAGTGAAATCTATCTGTCCTAAAATTGGATGGAGTATCATATACCACCAATAACATATCTTCCAGTTGACTTAGGCTAAGCTTTTCCAACTTTTGTTGTTTTGGGTGTATTAAGAATTTCTCAAACGTTTCTCCATCCTAAGAAAACCAGAATAAGTTGACCGATTTATCTGCATCCAAGTTGAAAACTTTACAATGAAGTTGGAATTTTGCCAAGTAAAAATTAATTTTATCTTTCCTTGGATCGAACGTTTGGAACAAGGTACTGTTGGGTGACATACTGTTAATGCTATCAGGGTTCAATCAAAGTTCCTCTACCAGGTCAGCAATAATAATTTTGTAAAAGAAAATTTGCATAAAAACTTACTGTTTTCTACTACACACACAAGAATAATGTCACTCAACTAACTGGAAACTCAATATTTTATTACGATTCAAAATCAGATGCATTTATCTAATTTCCCAGCAAGATCGATCATCATATTGTTATCCATGGTTAGATCAAATCAAACTTCATTTAAACATCACATACAATCCGTATACTGAATATTCCTTTAAGATACTGAAAGCCATGTTCAGATATTTAAAATAAACCAACTATATTTCCACTAATTTTTCATAAGTTTAAATTCGTATCCAAATTATAAAATTACAAAACAAGGAATCAATGATAAATGTTATTTAGTAACAAACCACTAAATCAGTAGATTATTATAAAACTCCCTATTTCAATCTCACATCATTTCATTTCTTAGTTAATGCCGTTAGGTGGTAGCACATTTATGTGTTATGAAAGTGAAGATAAAACCTCTTTTTTCATAAACTACAAGTAAGTTATATTTGATGTTTGCTATTTATTATTATATACAGTATAAGGTGAAACCGGAAGACATTGTGCAGATCCTGGAAAGATGGGAAGGAATGGGATTAACGTGTTGCAAGTAAAAGATAAATGAATACGTTACTGACAGATAGTTTAATTTCTGTGTTCATAGCAGATGGTCGATGGAAATCATCATTACGTTTTGCGTACGACATAGTAAATTCTTGAATTATCATAAACATTGTGTATATTTTCAAACGATTGTTTTACTTTAATATATATATATATATATATATATATATATATAAATCAAGGAGTCAGAACTAGTGTTGTACGTAGTTTGAGGTCATTGTACGTAGTGGTGCCCAATCTCTCCTTCCTAATTGATTATAGGTTCCAGTTTTTCTTTTATGTCTTCTATTCTTTCCGTTCAATAAATAAATAAGCATTCTCACCTCATCTTACCAATTAACCAAATAAATATTTATAATGCAGTACTGTTTAATGTCGGGCGACAAGAATTAGTACCATTCGTATGTCCAGTGGCACAAACGCTTCACTTCTTTTCCCCAAAAACTTTGTTTGGTACCTGACTAATTTAGCTTCAATATATGAACACGATGCTAAGTGTCCTAAAAGCACGAACACCCTCTAGAATTAATCTATGGAGAGGTGGCTTTCATTTACTTATTGCAAGAAGTAGCTACCCATTCAATATAGTCGTCGAACAGGAAAACAACGAATTCATCAACTCTTTTTATTTATTTATTTATTTATTTACAGTAGGGTCACTAATCATGTGTAAAATATGGTGCTCTGGAACTGTCCTATATTTGCAAGCAGCTTCCATGATCTAAAACCTGTTGTGCCTAGATATAGGCTTACTATCTAGTGAACCTTGCGTATGTCTTACAAAATCAATATAAAATTAAAAATTTAGAATCCATTTCCAAAAAGTGTCCCAGACTTGCCTCCTAATGCTGAATGCACAATGTTGAGAATATCTGCAATATTGAACATCAATAGTATAGGTTTCATTGTTTTAGGATATTTCCAAACTATGGAGAGAAATTTTGAAAGATAATCTCTCACATATAGAAACGAGAAAAATATTTTTTTGGAAGAGATGTCAAAAATGAGTTATTTCGAAGATAGCGGTACGCGAATCTGACACGGCATGGTAAAATATCTCGACAAATAACGGCGTAAATCTATGCAAAGTTATATCCAAAACAGGGGCTTCAACATTGTATAAGATTAAGGCAGTGCAGCAAAGATGGAATTCTCAACATAAGACTTTCTTGTCAACGGAATGACACTGCATAACAGACATGCATAAAAATCACCTCTAACTGATTATCTATAAAGGATTCGTACGTAAGAATATCTTGTCAACGAATTGACCTCACAGAGAAATCTTATCTAAGCCACATTACTCAATCATAAAATAATAAGCTGAAGTACAATTATTGGGTACAACTTCGATTCTGTAATAAGCCTTTTGATGTTATTGGTCGAGGTACACGTCTGTTCAAAAAGAAAAGGAATACATATGTATAAGAGAACCGACAATGAAGGTGTTTGAACATTAATTCGACCAGTTTTTAAACCTAGAATTATCCGCAGAAACGCAGTAGAGCGCGTTAAGTGCATCTGTGATGGGCAATATCAAGTTACCGGACCATGATGGAACTGAAATAGCAGCGAGTATGCGTGAAATTGAAATGAACCCTCAAAGCTCGCATATTCCAGACCATGTTATGGCACTACCAATCGGTATATAGTATTGATACCAATTATGTTCATTCACATTAGAATCAATCGTTTATGGATTTAAGAATGATATTTATATTAAATTTAATTAATTTCAAAGTTATTTATTGTTTTAAGAACTACAAGTTATTTCGCGTTATGATTTATAATGTATATTGAATTTTTGGTAATTCAGGATTTCATCGTTAGATGTCACTTCTTTGAGAGCTGGAGTTTCAGGTGTGTACTAATGGATTGATAAACGATTACTTAAACTTGTATAGTTCATTATCAACATAAAAGTATAGCTAATTAACTTTTATCACGTTATATGGCTACTTGTTGATACGAATGCATAAGAACTTATAGAAATAATATTGTCACTATTAAATGTATTGTGCATGTATATAAAAAGCCATGTTGTTTTTTTTTGTATAAAGTTCGACACTTCAGTCTCAAATTAACAAAGCGATATTTTTCCTTCCTTCCTTGTATAAAGACAATTCTCTTTAATAATTAATGTTTTAATCTGCACTTTATTATTCAGTGCAAGTTTTGGAGAATCAATATCCAATCTTCTTTCAGCTGAAAAGCACCGAAGTATTGGACACTGGTTTGCTCTATAGTCTAGGTTTGGATCGGTGTAGCCCCACTTTAGGTAGACTTGGGGCACTAAGGCTGACTCTCATAAACACTATTTATCTAGAAAAAGATTCGAGTTCGAATCCATCAACGCCCTGAGATGTTAGAGGCCTTCTTTACAAATTGAACCACGCAGCGACAACATTAATATTGGTAGGACCGTATCAGAAACGAGAAGGACCCGTTACAACCATAAAGGACATCCAGGAGAAATCGCTATGGGATCTTCAGGCCATTCCAAAACTGGAGTTCCAGCAGGCATTCCAGAACTGGAAGAAACGATGGGAGCGGTGTGTGTATAGCAGAGGGGAGTACCTTAAAACAGAGAAAGGTCCCACTAAGTTGTGAGTATTAAAATTTTCTCCATTAAAAAAGATCGGTATCTTTATGAACAACCTTTCTTTACGCCATTTATGACGACAACATGAATACATTAGTGTGTTTCTAGCACTATCCATGTTTTACAGTGCTTCAACGGAACATACAAGAGTACCCCACCCCCCAACCCATCTTCTTACAAGCAAACATACTGATGGAGCAGAAAAAAGTTCTAAGTTTCTTTCTTCCATCATGGTTAGAATGTCAAAATATGTGCACAGGCAAATTTTGGCAACTCGAGCGCAATTACTTTGGGTGATATCGATGATATAATAGTCAGATTAATATTTCTGGAGAGTGAACAAAAAGTGTGGAAATACCCTTATATTTGTAAAATGCTGAGAGAAATGGAAAGTAAATATACAGTAATGAGTACTGGATGGAAGGCGCTACCTGTTTCAGAGTATGTTCTTCACGGCCGCCATCTTGAAGTCCGCCATATTGAATTTCGAATTGTTTTCTTGAATGGGGAGGTTGACGTGTAATATGTCATTCTGGAGTAGAATTTTACGGAAAACAGGTTTCCGTTAGTTATTTTTACTATAAATGTGTTATTGTGAAAAATAATGGCGTTTGACATTCGTATGGGCTAATGATGCAATAACCTGAAAACACCCATTTTGTTTTCAAATAATAAAGGAAATGAAACCTAAATGCATACATTTTTTTCTATGTTTATATTGCCATATCAATATGCATTTGTATTCTTTTAGATTTCATTTCCTTCATTATTTCAATACAAAATAGATGTTTTCAGGTTATTGAATCATTAGCCCATACGAAAGCCAAACACCATTATTTCTCACAGTAACACATTTGTAGCAAAACTAACCTCAGAAACGTGTTATATGATCGATATCAGATCGATCGATATATGATCGATATCTCCCAAAGTAATTACGCTCGAGTTGCCAAAATTTGCATGTGCACACATTTTGACATTCTAACCATCGTGGAAGAAAGAAATTTAGAACTCTTTTCTGCCCCATCAGTGTGTTTGCGTGCTAGTTTTAAAGAAATCCTATAATATTTAATTTTTGTTGTCGAAGATGGTGAGGAAAATTTTGACAGAAATTTTTAAAGTTGTATATTCAAATAAATGTAAATTAGATTTCGTACTTTATCAGTTTCTATTCTTCATCAACTCTAATAATAAAGTAATAACTTTAAGGTTCTACTTTCGTTATTTTATATATATCTATTTTTAAAACTAACGGTCGTAACTTAGTTGGTAGAGTGTTGGCTTTGCATTCGGAAGGTCTTGGGGTTGATTCCAAAGGCTGGCCATCCAGATTGAGGTTTTCCCAGGGTTTCTCTTCAGTCACACAAAGTTAATACCGGTATGGTATATTTCTACTAGCCCTGGCTGACTCCCTCTAAACACTCTCTCCTCCATCTTGTCCCAGTGTGAGCCAAAGTGCCTAAGGGCTAGAAGTAAAATTCAGATTTATCATATTTTTCTAGAGAAAATCACAGATATTTGGTTAGTAAATTCGTAACGTAATTATGAGCTTATAATTAATTCAACTTTGCAGATAAACTTGAAATTAATTAGGATTAGTAGAGTACAAAAACATACCAATGTAAGGGTTCTCTATATTGCGGTCACCGATCCTGTATGTCAGCAAATTTACCTGTAAGTGGAAAAAGATAAAAAAGAAAATTACAGGATGAATGTTATTACCTGAAGCATAAATGATTTAAGGACGAAAGTTTATTGTTTTTCAAAGTGTATGTTTCAAAGAAGAAGAAGGAGGAGGAGGAACAAACCACTTTGAGACAGTTTTTGTATTTAGTGGTTTCTCATCCTTTTATAATAAACTGTCATAAAAAATAATTTCATCAAACAATTTATCCTCATTGTGCCATACTATCTATCTACTATAATTTATAATTTATTATCTGTTTCCTCGAAACTGCAATCTAGGAAGAGGGGATAGGTTTCCGGATTCATTTTTTTTTTCATGAAACAAAATCCCCTGCTTTAATTCTCCTTATAATTAGCACCCGCCTCATTGTAATTATTAACGTACTGTTTAGGAACAATATTTGTAATGAGAGAATTAACATTTTTTTTCAGTTGTTCGTAGTTAATGTTAAAACACATGTCCACCTATGATTAAATTATATTAGACCACCTGTTCAGCCGACCGAGGAAGTCGTGTGGTCTGAGGCCAGCGTCTCCAAGGTTGCGGGATCGAATCCCCTGAGACATGGATGTTTCTGGATTTTAACAAGTGTTGTATTTACAGTTATCGTTTCATAGTGAGGGTCTGAAGTACTAAAATGCCTGATACTTTACCAAGTTTTACCACCTGTTCGCTACACAATTCATCATGAAATGAAATTATTGAAACTTTTTTAATTTTATCCTAGCAATATTATGCTAACAGTAAGATGAATAAAAATAAAACTGTTTGGTGAAAGAGACTACATATACAAGTAACTGTCACTCCAGTTCTGTGACACTTTGGTGTTCCTTGATGGTTAACTAGGTATTCAGAGAAGTGGGACAGATCTACTAATGGGCTACTAATCTACATAATCAATAAGTTCTCTGGTGGCAGGCTTCATCTATCGTGGAAATTGAAGGAGAGACTCTGAACCCTTTTCAAACAAGCTATTGGAGCTCTCTAAAGAAGTGCGCCTTATGGGCAATAGTTTGAGCTCTGCAATAGTTTTTGACAAGTGCCGGGAAACAAAAAAAAAGGGTGCGAACCATTGACAAGACGGATTTAAATATTTTCTAGTTCATTTCATTGGATCAGAATCATGATATGTCTGGGATTAAAAGAAAATTCAACTTTCATGGTTGATTTATTCAGATACGGAAGGAACGTTTCTTTTCGCTCCACGATTGTTAAGACATTTCTGCTTGCTTTCATTGGTAAAACAGCGTCAGAAACTGTGTCGATCGAATTATATTACATGCGATATAAACAATGTCTAACTATGTAGCTATAACAATAACAATGAAATTGTTAGTATGATTGTATCAAGTATATACTATACTATTGTATGGACAAAGAATTTTCAGTGTTGGTTAAACAAGACTCTTTCCAACATTATAATTTAATACGTACTTATTTTTAGTTTAAATCTACAAAATTAGATTGTGGAAAGCTGAGCCACGGATGAGCATTCTTGATAATTAATCACTTCACATTCTTCGTTGTTTAAATTTCCATTTACATAACCTCACCAACGCGCTCGTGTACCGCAAAATAGCCCATTAGTACCGCTACGTGGCATTTCGTTTCATGTAAGCCATCACTTTCTCCTAGAAATGTTCAACACTGAAAATGAATGTAGCCATTGGAACTGTAATTATAGTTTATATATGACTATTTTCTTTTAAACAAAAGTAAAAAAGAAAACTAAACTATTCTATAAATTCCGCATAATAAGTGGACAGAATTAAGCTTTAGTTGTTGTAAGGAACCACTGATACAGAAATGGCTTTGAAACGAAAGCGGAGGTAAAATATTTTTCTTTAACAGGAATGCATTTATTGTAATAAGGACCAAAATTTTGATCCCTTAATAAACGATCAATATTCTGATTCGTAACATGGAATGTACTTGTTAAAGTAAGAATTACAGTTGTTCTTGCTTTCCCTTTACGTCGCATTTCGAAGGAGCTAAGTCATCAATCATAGAACGTATGGATATTAGTGAAGCTACATCTTATACATCTATTTCCCCTTGACATAACTTTGTATTTTCGTGTACATCGGTTTCAATCTGTGAATTATCTTCTAATTGGAAGCATAATATGTGAGAGATGTCAAACTATAATTTCCGGTCGTTCAGTCTATATTGCCATCTTTGCTCATCAGTAAACAACTCGGCAAGGGGGAAAAGACAAGTATTTATAGCAAAATCTTTAAAATATTTTAAAGATATTCAAAAGATTTAGTATTAAAATGTTATCACGGATTTATCGAAGATTATAAGACTGCTTTTATGCATGGCGTTTTGTGGTAAGCAGTAAGAAGGCAGAATGCAACGAGTTTTCTTTTGTACCTACGACATGTCGTGGTTGTAGCTGGGGAAAAGAAGACGATGCAAGATAAAAGAGGATGGTAATGTTACCAGTGCGTTTTTCGCATGCGATAGGGAAACAAAAGAACAACTAGACTTCTTCAGTTGAAAAATACACCTCAGTTTATCATTGTGAAAGAACCGACTTGCGTTCTGTAGAAAATGAAAGACTGACTTATAGAACGCGGCAGCAGAAAATGGAGCCGCATTTCCTTAAACGTACCCATTTGCTTCCATTGCGCTACAGAACGCCCTGTTTGTGTTGCTCTCATGCCGCACGTGAAACGCGTTTGAATAAAAGGATTCTAAAAACAAGTATGTTGTAAAGATAGAGAAATTCTTAGAGATAAGAAACAAGCAAAATTGAAAGGGTAATAGTTTGATAAACGTGTTAAAAAGTATTCAGTCGAAGATAGAGAAGAAAACAAAAGAACGTTGAAACATCTGCGCAAAACTATTAAAACAAACATGGGATTGTAGCGTTAGTCAGTAGAAAACAACGAAAATATCCTTTCAATGATTTTGTATAATGAACCACATTTTCTTACAAGAGGGAATTAATTCAGGTCCATAATGTGTGTCGTACTGGTACCATACAGACGTCATTTTCACAGGTGGCTATTTAGATTTCATTATACCGGTAGCATTACTATACAGGGTAGTTCGACAGGGATACTGAAATTAATCAAACATACCTTTGATGACTTTTCATCTCACGGTTTATTGATAGAGCAACGGAAATAAAAATAAATCAAGTTTCATTTGGCATCCAATTATAGCTTAAGCTCTCAACAAACTCTTAAATCTAAATAATGTAACTGAAATCATGTTAATACCTGCAACCAATAGGTCTAACATTACAAAGAAATACGAATCCCTATTTGTAATTGCTGTTAGAATCAAATAATTATTTAATGTTTTGCTTCAAGAATTGTGTAATTAAAATGTCCACCTCCACACCTCCATTGTTTCTTTTTTAAATGCGTTCACTGAACTACTCACATATTGAAGCGATTAATATTTGTTTCAATTTTTTTTATATAAATGTCGACTACAGAAGCTGGCGGATACAATTGGCATGGACAAATTAAAACAAAAATCGAGGTAATCTTTTACATCTAATCAGTGGTGGTTTTAGAGGAAAATAACTGGGGGAGGCAGCATATATATAAAGTGTTTCTATTTTGATGCTGTCCTACTGTCCATAATCTACATTCTCTTTCTTTCCTCTTTTGCATTCCCACCATTCGTTCCAATGCGTTTTTCAGTACAAGCTCTTCTCAGACAATGACCCAACAAGTGTTTGTTTGTGTGGGTGGGTGTGATACACACTAGTCATTTCTTTTAAAAAAAAATGCATATTAATTCTCCTTAGGTATATCTATGAAGGAAATATGTACGTTTAAAACCTTTTTCAGTGTAAGAAAACAATCATTAGTTGAAGCAAAAAAGTGAACATTTTAATATTGAAATAAACATTAGGTAGGCCTATATACAATGTGTGCAATACGTTTCAATGGAAATTAATAAAATAAAGTTTACATTCCAGGTAATGCTATGTAATACTTATTGCACAAAATAAATTCAAGTTAACTTAACATTATATTTTTACAAAGTAAAACATTTTCCCCCAATTTAAAATAGTAAATACTATGTCAGTTTTTACTTGAATTTTACCATAGAATGGCAATAAATTATTTTTTTTATTTCCATTGTTTATAAACAGGTTCTTTCCTGATCAGAAGCTTAGAAGAAGTCCTGTTGAAAATGTTCATTTTGCGATTACTCTAAAGTAGAGTCTAACAATGGAATATCATTTTTTTTTTCAGGACTTCTAAAAGGTTTTAAAAACAAAAAATGCCGTGTTACATAACCAAAACACAATAAAATAACTACTTGAAACTTGTTCTAAGAAATAAAAAATCGTTTAAAACTCAACAAAATGCAGTTTCCAACATACACTGTGACTCCTTCCCCCATCCCATGTTTATAGAAAAAGCTACATTCACACGTTCATTTCATGTTCAAGAATCGATAACATTAAACTTCTTGCAAAATAAATATTAATTATACTAAATGTTTCAAGACAATTGAGGATATTAGTTTATCTTCACTGCAAAAAACTGGGGGACCAGGCCCCCTAGGCCCCGGCTTAGAACCGCTTCTGCATATAATCCGAAATATGTATGATACAAAATTTTCATGTTTCGTACATGAACACTTTATAGTGCAAAGTTTCTTTGTACGAAATAAGAAACGGAAAAGAAAGAAATACCATTTTGTGTCATATATTTCGGGTTATATATAAAAGATTACCTCGATTTTGTTTAATTCGTCCATGTCACTTGTATCCGTCGACTTCTGGAGTCGATAAATAACTAGTTTAAGCTGAAATGTCTCTGTTCCTATCTGAAGATCACAAATACCATTTACAGTTTCTTTTTCATTGTATCATATGATTGTCATCTTTCACAACAAAATTAAGCCTTCATAAAAATGAACCAAATTGATGTTCTTTCTCCCTCTCCCTTCCGTATGATCGTAACGAAGTATTACCATCAAGCCTGAATTGCCATCAAAATGAAAACTAAATTTTATCTTCCGGAGGAAAGTAGTCGTTAGCTTTTCTGCCTTACTTTGTTCAATTCCTATAACCATTCTCTAGTACAATATCGTTTGTAGCGGTGGTTGTATTTATATGGATGGTCTCTACATTCAAAGGGGTTAAGCTTTTATCCTGGTCTCATCCTTCCCAGTGTTTTGTTATTCGTAGGGGGTTGTTCTCCTCAGGGACCAGTCTTGATAATTGTCTTTTGCCTTTTGATCTTGCAGATCCTCCCTTCCGGCCTGTTTTCCTCTCAGAGGACGACGCGTCTCTCTGGTATCGCTCAAGGGAGAAGAGGAGGAATTTCTCCATGTTTTTTTTTTTTGCAATGATCGATAGCCTGCCGATGCTCATTGCCGAATGCAAGACAAAAGGATACCCAAACACAATGTTTCCATCTCATATATAATAGCAGTTCACAGTAAGAGTTGTACAGGGTGGGGCATAAATAATCAGACAATTTTCAATTCTATGCCATGTTTACGTAGTTATAGGTGTTAATTCCGGCGGGTGGAGTGATTTATAATCTTTAGTTACCATAGAATATCTCCTATCCTAGGCCGCAAGAATATCTCCTGGCGAGACTCCTTGAAAAATGAGCAAACAATTCATCTACTATAATCCAGCGTATTTTTAAACAATCATTTTATATTTTCAAAGGGTACATCGTATAAAATTTGTCGAACAAGTTTAAGCTGCTAAATGAAGGGCGATTGAGCGATGGCGAGCGGAATGAATAGTTTCACATTTCCTGGCATTCGTTCAGTTCTAGGACAACTAGGAGATTTCTTGTTGACAGAAACAATAGTTCTAAACCGTTTAAGACAGTTCAATATGATTTGGCGTCTTGGAACTATTCCAATGCTCCCAATTTCAACATGTTGCCTAAAACACTGCATATTTTAATGTTTCCAATGCCAATGCTTCAGTGTTTTGGTGAGCAACGAATCGAGCGAGAATCTCATCATTCCTGCTATGAATTGTTCCACACGCCAGAGTATCTTTCAGTGCCACCTACAACTAATTATGCATAACGCAATACTTAGATAGTCTAATTGTCTCTCCTTCATCATTTATTAGTCCCTATGCAAGGAAGGTTCTAAGTGTGGTATGAAAAGAAAAATGCAGCTGGTTCTGACTCAGTATAACAATAGAACTACATGTTACAAATACTTGATGAACTTGGCAAGACAGAGAGTGAGCATGAATTGCCTCACTCTGCGCAGAGGAATAATTAAAATATAGTACCATTTCTTTGTGGAGTTCATTAGGAAGGGATAAAACAATTTCAAAAGCGCACCGATAAAATTGTTTTTTGTTACACTTTGTCCTTTAAGACAAAGGGTCGTCCCAAGTCGCAGCTTCCCAACTCGCAGTCTTCGAAATTTCGTCCCAACTCGCAGTCTCCACCCCTTGGGAGTTTTCAGCGTTTTTAATATTTTCTCAACTCTCGCTCAGAGATTGTGGTGCTGCCATATGTAATCAAACTATAAATTCACATCTGCCTAGTTTTCTCGATATTAAGAACTGAGACACCGTAGCTCAGTGGTAGTGCTGGGTTCGATCCCAGCGGCCGACCATGCTGACTGAGATTTTCCCCGTTCTTTTTGTCACACCAGGCAAATGCCGAGATGGCACGTTGAATATTGGCCCTGGTCGACACCCTCTCGAATCCTTTTCCCTCCCCTATCTCAACCTGAGCCTTAGATGCCTAAAGGCCATCAATAAATTCAATTTAATTCCATATTAAGAGCATATGTCACCTAAGAACAAGTCCTATTTGGTTAGGGCTAAAGGAAAGTTGGTTATCACAGTTCAGAGCCGATTAATTAGTCTAATAAATTCGAAATTAATTAAAATTAAAATAAAGTATTGAAATAACTATAATAATAATAATAATAACCATGGGCCTATACAACACTAGCCTTCTGTTACAAATAAGTACAAATGAAAAAAAAATAGGTATTAAAAAAACACAAAACATTGGTCCACATTTGATATCAATATTAGAGTCCAAGTAGTAGTAGTAGTAGTAGTAGTAGTAGTAGTAATAATAATAATAATAATAATAATAATAATAATAATAATAATAATA
>JAGDQP010009672.1:32372-58223 GCA_022664845.1 Lepisma saccharinum
ATGTTCACATGTCCAATTATGAACTTACTTTTAATAATACAAAATTTGTGAATTAGTTTTCTTCCAGTTAAAATTAAGTTGATTCATAATGAAATTTAAAATCCTAGCCTAAAACAATACAAACTTCTTTCTGTCTGATTGTTTATTACTGAACTTCATTTGGAATTCAAATTAACACGATATTTTCTATTTCCAATTCAAATTTAAAACTCGGTACTTAGTCTTTAAATTTGGAGTAGACAAATTAGTCATGGTTTACCACCATAATAAAATTAGTGACATTACCCTGCATATACATTCAATCTGCGTTATTTTAAGTGGGTGATAACTTCTAAGTGGCAAGTGGAAACCGTGACAGGACCGGCAAACCGGGACTGTCGCCCCAATAGGCTTCTCCCACTAACTGGGAGGAGACCCCTTAATTCCTCATGCTAAGGCTTAAGGGAACGGACCGGGGTAGACGCCTAATATCCAATCCATACGTTCACGTAGTGGGCCTGTTAGTACCCAAACAACTGCTTGGAGAACGAACATGGAGCGAGACAGCGTGGTGAGTCAAATGTCAGCACCCCTCCTTTCTTTACACATGGTACAAGTGAGGAAACAGCCTCGGAGGACCTTATTGCCCGGAGGACGGTATGCAGCTGGCAGCGGTCAGTAGTGCAGGAAGTCAGAGGGTCAAAAGGTCCGGGTTTGGACTGTAGACTACCAGGACACCGACACGGCAAGTCGAACGGACCTATACGTGGCGACTCTCAACTGTCAGTCACTTGCAGGAGAGGACAAATTAGAAGAATTGCAGAATAAACTAACAAAGATTAAGTGGGACATCATATGACTATCAGAAGTGTGGAAGAAGAATGAAGAACAGTTGGAACTACCGTCGGGGCACACGTTTTACTTTAAAGGAACAGAAAATGGAAAACCGACAGGCGTTGGTTTTATAATTAATAAAGACCTGAAGTCTATCAAGACTTCACAGATCACAGAGTTTCAAGGAATTTCAGATAGAATCGCACGGGTAGTAGTAAAGATAAACAAGAGATACAGTATGGAAATTACACAAGTGTATGCTCCAAAAACCTCACATTTGGAGGAGGAAATCGAAGACCTATACGAGGAGATACAGAAGATTTTGGATAGTAGCAAATCGCATTACAAAACTGTAATTGGAGACTTCAATGCGAAAGTAGGAACCAAGCAGAGCAGTGACACGAAAGTGGGAAACGTTTGATTTGGCAAAAGAAACAAGAGAGAAGAGAAGTTAGTGGAATTCTCAGAAGCCAACAGCTTGTTCATTTCCAATACATTTTTCAAGAAACCACCCCAGAGGAAGTGGACATGGAAAGGCCCAGATGGGACCAAAAACGAAATATACCACGTTCTATCGAATAACAGGGCAATTGTGCAAGATGTGTCTGTTTTGAACAATTTCAAAGTCTCGGCTGATCATAGGATGGTGAGATGTAAGCTGAAACTAAATATTAGACTTGAGAGAAAGAAGTTTATCAGAGGAAAACTTCCACTTTTAGATCTGGAAAATCTAGGGAAACATAGACAGACATTCCAGATAGAACTAAGCAATAGACTCAGTGTCTTGGAAGAGTTAGAGAATAAAGAAGACATCAATAGCAGAAATAAAGTACTGACTGAGATAATAAGAGATAGAGAGACTAGGAAATGGCAGGCACCAGAAAGAAAAAGAGAGCAAAATATCAGAAGAAACTAAACTCTTGATGAAGAAAAGAAGGGGAAAATTACATAAAAAGGATTGAGTACATATAAATAAATAAAACCGTAAGGAAGAAAATAAGAGAGAATGTACGAAAATATAACGAAAACCTTATAAGAAATACAATTGAGTAAAACAAGAACTTGAAGAAAATCAGAGAGCAGCTCATGATAGGGAAAAAGAAAATAATTGCAGTTAAGAAACCGGATGGGACCGTAACACGAAATAAGGAAGAAATTATACTAATATTTGAAAGTTTCTACAGAGCATTGTACCACTCCGAAGAAGAGCTGGGAAATGAAGACTCAGAAGAAAAAGGTGTAGATGTCCCAGACGTAATGAAAGAAGTGGATAAAGTACTTCGAGGGATGAAGAACGGAAAATCGCCAGGAGGTTAATGTAAAGCAACGATCTCCAACAAAAGATGACAGTATTGTTTTCATGTACGTCTAATGTATTTTTATCGTTGCACGATATTTTAATGCTGCTCTTACAAATTCAAGCTTAGAGAGTTCTAACTTTTAGGGAAGAAAGTTCATAACCAATTCAAGAGTTTGAGCAATTCCGATTTCTTATTTTCGTTTTCTTCATTGTTGAAATCACTTAATTATTGTTGTGAATATCAAAACTTTTAACAATGAAGCTATTTCAACAATGAACAGAAAAGAAAATTAAAAATTGGCATTGTTCGAACTTTTGAATTTGTTTTGAACATTCTTCCCTGAAAGTTAGAACTCTATAGGCTTGAATTTGTAGCAGCAGCATTGAAATATCGTGTAACGATAAAAATACATTAGACGTACATGAAAACAATACTGTCATCCTTTGTTGGAGATTGCTACTTTATCATTGCAAGAAATATCACATGTAAATCTATAATCTTTTGTTTTTTTATTGTTGTACTCTTAAAAAGAGTACAAGTTTGTTTGAATACATCTTTTCAAAATGTCTCTGTTTTGTTTGTTAACTGGAAGTGTAAAACGTGTGCACTAAAATTATAGACAGGTTGTCTTTTAGAACAGGATTTTTTTCGCTACCCATTTTTTTAATGGCTCCTTTATATCAACTTCTAGTACACCATGCTTACCCCCTTTTCGCACCATATTACATATTTACCAAGAAACTGACATATTTAGTATGTTCTTGACAGGTCAGTTACTTAATGTACCAAGGTGACTGTCCTCGTTGACAACCAAATTGGATTTTCCTCTAGGCTATAGAAACATCTTACTCTCGTTCCTCAAAGCCCATCGGCTTGTTTATGACGTCAAACAACGATTCAAAATAAGTTACAGTTATCAATATACTATTATTTGTAAGAAACGTAAGTTAGTTCATATTCTAACATATTTAAAGCGCGAAGAACTGATCAAAATATAACTCAGTTTAGTTACGAAGAAGGCGGATTTAAAATGTGCACTGCCTGTATTTTTTTTTACAGTGTGCCCATACACCTAGGTTGTTAATGAAACAAAACAAAACGCCAAGAAAAGGAATATTAAGATTTGTTTTAAACTGTTTAACTTTGTATTTTACAATTTCAATAACAAGACGTTTAACAAGGACATATGAGTAACGAACTATTGAAAATTTGACATGAATGTCTTAGTTGACTAACGAGATTAAATAGTTCCTTATAATAACGGTTTAATTTTTGTAGTTCTGTCGATTCAGTTTTTGTTGTATTTTTATAATACTAGAAATATCGATTGCTATGGTATCTGACAAAGAAAATTTCTTTTTTTCCTACTCATCTGAAAACATTATAAGGCTTGTGTCAAAGGGAAGGTAGTATACAAAATTTGTAATTTTGAGTTAATGTTGTTTTCTAGACTTATGATGTGTCTTCTTCCGATTGGTGAAGAACAGTAGTGTTAACCGTCAATAAATGTGTGTTTATTAACAATTTAGAAAATTAATAGTTCCAGACTAGTTCCAGAAAATTAATAGTTTTTTTATCGTTTGGTAATTTTCATAGCAAAGCATGTATATGATGAAAATAATGTTGTATACTTGATAGATGAATGGTGTAAATAAAAATATGATCCAGTATTGTCTTTTAAGCTGAAAAATTAAAATGTTATTTTCCTTCGTTTTCTCAAGACTTTGCTTTTCGACCATGTGTTTCACTTGTAAGCCGACGATATATAGTAAACTTCAAATAATTAGTAATGTTACGATGATAGAAATGGTATAATCTGAAGAATTTTTGGTCTTTGAACATCGAAACTTGATAGATAATTTTAGTAGCCATTAAACCTATTTGTTGCATGATTACAAAGTATTAGTGTTACCTAATGACTCAGTTTAAAGCTTCATCAATTTATTTTCTTACGTTCTCAGTGTATTTCGCTTGTTAAATATCTATTTCTGGTTTGTCACAGAAATATATTTCACTGAATTGATGTTTAGGAAAAATGCAATCCATATTTGCACCTCGTGAATTGATTCCACTCTTCTTCCTACACTTTTTTTGGTACTTCTTTCATATTTAATTACAGTTCTCGTACTGATTCTTGTAAACATAGAATAGTTGTCAGATTGATTGTCATGTAATATGGTTAGAAATTAAATCACTTAGTGGGTAATATTTCTAATCAAACGTAAAATTCATTGTCCAGATACATATTATGTACTTGCCACAATCTCAAACTTTAGAGCTCAACTTGCAGCCTGGATAATGTATTCGGTTATGAACAGGGAAGATTATTTCTTTATCTACCTATATAAAAATAAACGAAATGTCTACGTTTCTTGTGGTGCATAAAGGATTGAATCCCAACTGGGGTTTCGTGGAACCCTAGCACTCGTATGATAAACTCAGTAAACATGTATTCATAACGTACGAATTATTTGTTTGTTTCACCTATGATAAAATACTACTTTATATTTTACTTTAGACTAGATGAATGTATTATGTGCCAGGCTTCTCCAAAGTTTTGTTAAATGTTCCTGGTGTTCCCCGTTACGAAGAAAAGTTGGAAAACACTGACATAAAAATGTTCATCGACTCCACTTTTAAAAGATTTTTCAAAATAATATTAAAAAATCTAAGAGCGTTATCAAAATTATTTGAACATAAGGCACTTGTACTTACAAATTACTATGAATACAGCGGACACCGATATCGAAATCTTGTCCATTGATGAGTGCTGAGGCTTCAATAAAATAATGTCGTCATAATCTTTGAAAACTTATCACTCATCAATGGACAAGATTTCGAGATCGCTGTCCATTGTATTTTATAGTAATTTGTAAGTTCTAGTGCGCTATGTTCTAAAATTTGTGATAATACTCTTATTTTTTTATATATATATTTAGAAAAATCTTTTAAAAACTGGGAGCGGGCATGAGGAGGACTCTTAAGTCGAATGAAGCAATAGTGTTTAAAACTTACAACGGCTTGCTAATGGTTGTATTATCAGGACACGTTGTGTATTTTCTCCTCTTAACATCAAGAATACCACTACCATACAATGATTTCGTTGCACGATGTTTGGCTACCGAGTAAACGTATTTCAAATCTGTTAAGTTATTTTTGTCGTATAGCCTATAGATTTTGAACTATGTTATTTATTACACTATATAGAGTTGCCATAATTATTGCGGACAAATTGCCTTAAACTTTATTTAATTAAATGCAGTGGAAGTCCTAACTTAAACACACCACCACCTTGACCCACGATCAACATGAAGTATGCATCATTTACACTCTTACTACTTCTTATATTTTCCTGATGACCTTTTTTAAAGAAAACTGTGTCTTCTTTAGCAAGTTCATAGAGAGCTCCAAGTAATCCACGCCTGCATTCACTTTTATTTGAAATAGACGTTTGGTGTTTTTGTTTAGAAGTCTGTCTCAATATTATTGAGGAGACCAATTATTATTCATTAAATAAAACAAAGTGTCAACTGAAAGTCTTTGAAAGATGTATTTCTGAAAATATTTGGGGTTAAACAATTAAAGGTTAACAACTGATTAAACTAAAAATGCGGACATTTAGTGATTTTTTTTTGTTACGTACGGTATGGATACGGACAAAGTCATTAAAATACAATTTGTCGTACAAAATACGGACGTATGGTAACCCTACAGTATATCCTGAGCGTTCCTTTTATGTTCAAACTCACTAATGTAAGTATGAGTTATAAGATCTAACCAAATACGTTGTGTTGTATCTGCGGCCCCTTTATCGTAAAGAAACAAGAATTATTACTACTTAAATTAAGAATTTGCATTTTACGAATTTCAACGTTAAATTCACGGATCATGATATTTTCTTTATTTTCATCTCGCTTATTTCACAGAAAATCTGGCTGGCCTGAACAAAGGACAGAAAGCTGAGATTTCAGAGAAAATATAACAAACACAAAGAAGATACCAAAACGTATACAATGCAATATTTAATGGCTGTCTAATAATGTTGCCTATGATTAGCAAGAGAAACCCATCATTAGGATCCTAAACGCAAGATACCGTATGTTCTAGATATCAGCACTCAAAGGAAAAATGTCTGATACAGAGTGTCTGGTTATTGTAATATACATACTTTTGTGTTTATGTATTAGTTTTGCCAAAAGTTTTATGCGTAGTTTCATTGTACTGTGGATTATTTGACGATAAAAACAAAACAAAAACATTATAACTTTTATAAGTATGTCATAACAAAATGTAAAACAGATCTGAATGAAATAAGAACAGATGAATTACGTTGTCTCCTATTAAACTCCTTTCAATACAAACATCGCAGGTTAGTGTCATTTTCCGTTACATTGTAAAAGATTTGCGTGCTACAATGCAGAACCCTGCAGAGGTGATAGATTAACGAAAATGTAAGTTTCCTTATAAACGAATTTTATTCTATATACATTAAAGTGATTTTTAATTTTTCAAACATAATTAATAAAAAAAAAATAGCCCTTCAGTTTCCAACAATTTTTAAATTAGAGCCTGAGCCAGTCGTAACTTGAACACATGGTAATCTGAACCTCTGGAAACTTCATAGTTTTCTCCGTGTTTCAAATCTCCTTTTTTCCTTCTTTTTCTACCTCCCTTGGGATAGCATGTCACAAAACGTGCAGCAGCACTTCATTGAAAAAAAGTCTCACATTCTCTCTCTCTCTCTCTCTCTCTCTCCCTCTCTTGCTACCCACTCCACTCGAATTTGCCCTCCTCACTACACACATCTCCTGTCACACTTAGTTAAGTGTGCCAAAGTCAAGGCACAAGAAAAGAATAGACCAAAAATATCCCTACCACTTTTCTTTGTTTCTGTCACGAAGAAACAACCATAGAGCATTACCGAGTGAGGGAGAGAGCTGAGTCGCTTGAGGGGGCGGAAAGAGATGCCGAGACAACAGTTTCAAATTTCATCGTTGCCATGGCAACGTGAGGAAAATGAAAAGAAAAATGTATAGTGGCATATAGGAAAGAAGTACGTACCTACGGTGGAGAATAAACTTTTCCGTAACACAATCTTTGGTAAACCAAAAGTATTTTTCATATAGTTGAAGAATATGCCAATATTCTACCAATATGAAGTAAGGATTTCAAGCCCCACTAACTTTCCTCCACAATACGAGCTTCAGTGCTGCCTGTTCTAATTATCTTGTTGCTAACGAAATCGAACCATATTCTACACGTCTTTGGATGGATTCACGGCGTGCATGTTAGCATATGGTCCGAAATATGGTCTGTCGTCTAACAAGTTTTATTACTACATATTCCAGCTCTAAAATAAAATTTAAAAAAATAAATAAATAAAAAACTGAGAAATTTGAATTTATCTTACAAGGCCAGTCTATGAGATCACTTCGAAATCTAGCATGAAATTTTGCTAGAAGGATCTACGTCCTATAGAAAGGTTATATAATCAATGTGTCTTAGCTGTGATCATGTACGGCTACGAAAATTGGACATTGAATGCGCAAACGACTCAAAGATTAAGAGTCACACAAAGAGGAATGGAGAGATGCATGCTAGGAATAAATAACTAGGAGAGACAGGAAGACAAATGAATGGATTCGAGGACAAACAAAGGTAGAAAGACATAATCAAGACTGCGAAAATGAAGATGGAGATCGGCCGATCACATAGCTAGACGAACAGATGGAATATGGACAAGTATTCTACATTGGATTCCTAGAGAAATGAAACGACCAAGACGAGGCGCAAATGCTGAATGGGTAGATGAAATCAAGTGTTTTTCAGGAGCTACATGGATGAGGATAGCAGCAGACTGAGATATGTGAAAAGAAAAGGGGCAGGCCTTCATCCAACAGTGGATAGAAAACGGCTGAATTTGATTTATATATATATATATAAGGTTAATGTAAAGCAATGATCTCCAACAAAAGATGACAGCGCTATATTCGTATATATCTAATGTATTTTTATCGTTGCATAAAATTTCAATTTCAATTCAAGCCTGCTCCTACAAATTCAAGCCTAGAGTTCACACTTTCGGGGAAGAAAGTTCATAACCAATTCAAGAGTTCAATCAATGCCTTTTTTTATTTTCCTTTTTCTTAATTGTTGTTCATTGTTGAAGGAGCTTCATTGTTATAGGTTCTGATATTTGCAACAACAATGAAGCGATCTCAACAATGAAAAAAAAACCGAAGATAGAAAGTCGGCACTGATGGAACTCTTGAATTGGTTATGAACTTTATTCCCTAAAAGAACTCTCTAGGCTTGAATTTCCAGCAGCAGCATTGAAATTCCGTGCAAAGATTAAAATACATAGACATACAGTATATACGGAGATAGTGTTGCTTTTTTTTTGTTGGGGATCGTTGCTTTACATTAATCTTAACTGCAAGGTACTGAGATAAGGGCTGGAATTGGAATATTTGTCGAAGTGTACAAATGGCAAAGTCACTTCTGCTTCACTTTCGCCCTGGAATGAAACACTACGAATTGAAGCTTTACCTTCCACACCGCAGCACTCCCCGCCAGTTTGGAGCGCCCGAAATACAGTTTCTTCGCTAAATCCGTATAATTTAGCGTATATAAAATGAATTTCGGGTGTTCTAGACCAGTGGCGTTATTTAGAGTATCGGAGGAGCAACTTTTCCCCGAAGAAATGAAAATTCCTCATATCAATTAAGAATATTGCATTAGTAAAATGTTGAAATCGTTTTGAAACAATTTTACCAGTGTTAACTTTATCTAACTGCAAAGTTTTGTATGGTACAGTCTATTTATCTACTGACATGTTTCGGTTGTGTATGCAACTGAGCAAGTTGCATCTAAGGTAGGATTTAAACAACAATCATGTTTGAAGAAGAGGAATAGTAGATGACTATGCTCGCAGAGCATGTGGCGAAACTTGCTGCGTAAACGTCCCTTAGTCGTTATATATTATGATGTCTTTGAGGTTTTCAGCCTGGCTCCATCAATGAGACTGCAACGGGAGAAGTTCCACTAGACTCCTGGCAGAGAGTAGAGCAGTTGTTCGAAATCGTTTGTGGCCCTATTATTTTACGGACCCAAGTTGTCGAGGGAATCTACAACTTGAATCTTGTACTAAGAAAATTTCATTTCTGAAAAAGCAATCTTCCGACTCTGAGCTCGGGAACAGCATGCTTCGCACACTTAAAAAAGCGAATCTTCTATCCTAATTTGGAGGTTTTAAAGGGAATCCTCTATACCCTTGAGTTGTGAAATTTTACTTCTGAGTATAAATCATCTAGTACAGAAGAACTACTCCTACCATAAAGGCTCCAGCAAGCTTTCAAGGGCCAACTGGTAGCCTCTTACAAGTAACACTATTTCAAGTGGACACTCAGCTCTAGAAGAGATATACATATTTAAAATCAGTATAAAAAACTGAGTTTGTATGCAGAATATTAGGTGCCAGTGGCAGTCACTGAAGATAAATTGATGATATAATAAGTCAGATTCTTGTCTGTGGAGAGTGATATAAAAGTGTTGAAATACCATTATATTTTTTTAATTTGCTGAAATAAATTGGATGCAAATACACAGTAATGGGTAATGGGTGGAAGACGGTTCCTTGTGGAGATTATATTCTTCATGGCCGCCATCTTGAAGTCCGCCATATTGAATCTCGATTGATTATCTTAAATGGGAAGAGGGTCGTGTAATATGTAATTCTGGGCTAGATTTTTACGAGAAATACTATTCTCAAGTCAGTTTTGCCGTAAATGTAATATTGCCAAAAATAAGAGTATGTGTCGCTAGCATGGGACACAGTAGCCTAGAAACACATATTTCTCCTCGAAATAACGACGGAATTAAAACCTAAATGCATACAAATTGTTCCTTAGTATAGTGCCCTATCGATATGGATGTATATGCATTAAGGTTTCATTTCCGTCGTTATTTCAAGGAAAAATAGTTGTTTCCAGGCTATTGAATCATTACCCCATGCGAGTGTTACATACCCTTATTTCTCACAATATTACATTTACGACAAAACTGACTTCAGAAACGTATTTCCCGTAAAATTCTAGCCCAGAATAACATATTAAACAAACGGAAAGCAAATATATAGTAATGGGTACTGAGTGGAAGGCTCTACCTTACGGAGGGTATATTCTTCATGGCCGCCATCTTGAAGTCCGCGATATTGAATTTCGATTTATTTTCCCAAATGGGAAAAGGGTCGTGTAATATGCCACTCTGGCATGGTGTAATGATTCAAAAGCCTGGAAACAACTATTTTTCCTTGAAATAACGACGGAAATGAGACCCAAATATGTATAAACCCATATTGATAAGGTACTATACTCAGGAACAATTTGTATGCATTTGGGTTTCATTTCCGTCGTTATTTCGAGAAGAAATGTGTGTTTCTAGGCTATTGTATCATTACCCCATGCTAGCGCCACATACTCTTACCTCTGACAATATTACATTTACGGTAAAACAGACTTCAGAAAAATATTTCTCGTAAAATTCTAGCCAGAATTATATATTACACGACCCCCTTCCCATTTAAGATAATCAATCGAGATTCAATATGGCGGACTTCAAGATGACGGCCATGAAGAATATACCCTTCACAAGGAAGTGCCTTCCACCCAACACTCATTACTGTGTGTTTGCTTTACATTTCTTTCAGCAATTAAAAAATATAATGGTATTTCAACACTTTTATATCACTCTCCACACCACAGACAAGAATCTGGCTATTGTATCATCAATTTCTCTTCAACGACTAGCCAATGGCACCTAATAATTTACACAGAAACTCAGTTTTTTTATGCTGATTTTAAATATGTATATCTCTTCTAGATTTAAGTATCCACTTGAAATAGTATTACTTGTTAGCCCAACTACAAGTGGAACGGAATTCAGAAAGTTTAGCTCAAAACCCTCGGCAAGATGATATAGAAGAAGCATCTTGTGAAGAACTGTGAAAATAACGTAGAATAGCTTCGCATTGAACTGAACTGATTCGTTTTGACCAAACACTGGTGAGTTCAAGAAACAACCTTTCAAGGCGGAATTGGCCGTTAATGAGTAGGTTAGAAACAATAAGCATAGCCCACTATAGGGGCCAAAATAACAGCGGCAAATCGGGAAGTGTGCACCAACCGGAAAGAAGCAAGATGTATGAAACAAACAGGTCCATTAACTTAGCATCCCTACAAACGAAAATTTGGTTAAAAACCATCTCAATCCTTTGTGCATCGTTTGTGCACGATTATGCACGCATTCCCAGCCTTTGTGCACAATTAGCATAGGTGTAATTAATGTGGTGTAGCTCCCGAGCTGACTGTGCACGAAGGCTGGGAATGCGTGCACAATGGTGCACAAACGATGCACAAAAGATTGAGATGGTTTTTAACCAAATCGTCGTTTGTAGGGATGCTGTCGTTAACTTAGCATCCCTATAAATAATATGCTTTAGGTCCCGAGCTAATTGTGCACAAAGGCTGGGAATGCGTGCACAATCGTGCACAAACGATGCACAGGAGATTGAGATGGTTTTTAACCTTATTTTCGTTTGTAGGGATGCTAAGTTAATGGACCTGAAACAAACGCCTAGAAACAACTACAGAAATATAAGACGGAAGGAAACCAATCAGAGTCTGACTCTTTTTAGGATTAAATGAGCAGCACTATCTATTCCCTTGCCTCAATCGTGTTCCATTTGCCTGCTACCTTACCACACTTAGTTTTAAAGGAAATGAGGTACAACAAATACATTAAAACAACAACACTGTATTATAAAAATAAAAGTAAACACAAAAATACAAGAATGTACACGAAAGACATTGCGCGCTAAAATTTCTTTGAAATACTATGAAGGATTTGTTTTGCTTGTTTCACTTATCCACATTATTTTTTTCTTTTCTTGCACGATCAGAGCATATCATGCACACAGGTCTAATGTTAGCCAGCTTTCTGTATAGCCAAATCGAGATATTTGCGCGTTTACTTAGGACAGACTTCACTTGTTCACATCCATAAACTACAATGTCGAAACTTAGGACGCGAGGGGTGTCTTATAGTTAAAAAAAAAAAAAAATCCTGATTCCGTAGTGACGCAGATTCCTGCACAAACAGCTGATTAAACTTTCATAGGGATTTATAGTTTTACCTTTTACTTTGTACGAAAATTTCCACTAAAGATTTGGGTGCAAGGTGACAGTTAGGAATAAAAATATTTCTCTGGTATTTTGCCTTAACACTGTTCGATTTGGGCACTGCCCTTGTGACCCCTTGAAAAACAGTTTTCGGCGAACACTGCAGGTACCTTCAGTCATGCTTAAGGAATATACAGTATATATATATATATATATATATATATATATATATATAGAGAGAGAGAGAGAGAGAGAGAGAGAGGGGGGTGAATACAGCATTTTGCTCAGCTCCGAAGACTAGCATTGCTGGATAAGGAATGCAGAATAACAAGGAACTTATTTCGAGCTTTCATAATACGATCCAAAGAAGAAGCGGGACACACACAAGCACACACACGACAGATAGAAAAACAGCTGAGTAATAAAGGAAAAAGAAACGAAAATAAAGATTGAGGATTTTTAGAATACTCCTCCTTGGAATACTAGAACTTCAATTCCATTATTGGTGTTCTATTTTGCTTTTCATATAAGAAAAAAGGTCACATAGGAATTTACCTTTAATTGTGTTAATCATATGTTTGAATTTTAAACATGTTGAAAGCGAACACAAAGCTACTATTATATTATACTTTCTTGAAAAGGTTTCAAATATTAGTATACTTGAGCTAAAAGTTGGTATATAACTGCGTTTTTCTTTTTTAAATTAAAGTATGCAACTTCGAAGAACGTAACCTGAAGACCATGACAGTTGATAGATAGTTGATAGTTGGCCTTGATAGTTTAATAAACCCAAATTATTACTTTTTATGTAAGTGTAACCAGAGTACCTTTTCTTGCCATCCTTTTCTCCAGTCTGATTACATTTTCGTCTGTTATCATTTTCAAATTATGAGATAAGAACGGAAGATTTAATTATTAGTTGTACTAGCAGTACGGAAAATGAAATGAATCCGTCAAGTTGGTGACAGCTTGAAAGAGCGATAAAGTAAATAGAATTTATCTTGGTTATCCCTTGAAGAGTTATGTCAACTGTTGGAATATCAAATCAAACACATTAAATCAACATCAAAAATAATTTATGATATTGATTTTCTTCTACGTATCTTGTAACTGTGGTTAATTGAATTTTGAATTTAATTTTTAAGATTTTTAGATAACTTTGACTCTGGCGGAATGTATGATGATGGGATGAATTTTTGGAATGAAAAAAAAATGGGAGGAAACTGGAGATTAAAGAACCTCGAGAAAAACCCAGGCACACAATGTTTGTCTACCACTAAGCGCACATGACATGAATAGGAATCGAACTGACGACTCCTAACACCAGAAGTGAGCGCTCTGCCACTGAGCCGCCGCGCCCCAAACCATAAAGTCACTACACAGGATGAAGCGTACATTCGCTTTCTCTTATGGAAACAAATTAGAGTCATAAAGAGCAGACTTATAATTTTAAATAAGGATTAGGCTCTAACTAATTTCTCCCTTACGGGAACTAACCCCTAAATACTTGATTAGAAGGGGGGGGGGCGATCGGAAACACTATCCGCACAGAATTATTTGAAAGTGTTTTTTTTTTTTTTTTTTTTTTTTTACATTAGGTTTTGAATGACCATACTATGTTGATAATACAAGATCAAAGCACCCGTGTTTTAGTGGAGAATATCTCTGAATTTGGATTTGCTCTGAGCATAATATGCAACTTTAAGTTCTGCTCATGGTGAACACATTCACTGAGGTTTTATAAAGTTTCCATCAGTCTTACTAGGTGAATATTAGGATTGGAATTTTACTAACGGCCCAATTTATAATACTAGTGGTACACTTTATAGTACCTTTTTATAAAGTGTACCACTTTTCATCAGACGTTTTACATCGCAGCTGACACATGGAGTTTTGGAAACGAATACATAGGGCATAAATACTTACAAGACCAAGCTATAATGTACAATCATTATATCATATTTTACTTGCTATAGATTATGTACAAATTCAATAAATGTTTAAGTCGTACTATTTATGAGAATTTACCTTATATCGTACGCTTAGAAAAGTACTAGGTGTGGAAGAAATTAACCCAAAGAAATTACTCCGAAGGAGATGGAGACTTTCTTTTGAAATCACAACGAACCAGAAAACGTAAATACACCCAAGCTTGGGTAATTCTTCGCAATGAAAACTCAGTGACCAAAATATGCTTTCAATTTTTTAAGACCACCAATAAAAAAAAGTATTATATTAAGATGATGAGAAAATATATTGAAGGTTTTACTACTAACAACCAACAAACAGTTTACCCAGTTATAAGCATCTTACACCTCATTTGTCATCAATTTTATCATTTCCTGTTGACAGAGCAAAAACCCACTCATTTAATTTTGTTTACATAGTATTACAGTTTTCAATCAGGAGAAAGAACCAAACGTTGTCATTTGATGTAATTAATTGGTACGAACGGAATTTCATTTCTCCGTTTCAAATGAATATTTTTTTGTTGTTGTTAATTTTTTCATGTTTATTTTTTTAAAGATTAAAGAGAAAATTAGCAATTTGAGCAGTGTTCACAAACACGACAAATTACATAATGAAGGGGAAAAAAATCTCACTACGATTCGATTAAATATACTTAATTGATGAATTTGTTTATACTACGACGTAGCAACTAATTACTTCATATTATATACTGAACTCGTGTTCTCAGTAAATCTCTCCTCCCACGTAAAAGCTTGTTAGGTTCTTATTAGGTTCTTCATAAACCTCTATATGTTATTTTACATAAACTTTAGAGGAAGAGACCATACATTTCTACTCTCTAGGTACTCAAGATAATTACCTAATTATGTAATTGATTTGCATTTATGAAAGAGAATATACTGTTTGTATCTTAGAGAAGTAGAGCTCTATATTCAGATATAAGTTACAGAACATTATAGCTGAAAAGCACAAACTTAACGAACTTTCCTGGATTCGTTTGATTGGAATTGACGAAATTTATGGCCTTTACGTGTCTTGGACTTCCAGACAACCAGATTTCAGTCAAGGTTGTAACTTGTAATATGACTTCTTGTATCTTAGTAAACAGTTTTAACAATCATGTTAATGAAACTTTAATATCATTACTGATATGTAAACTGAGAACAGAAGAGTTGTGTTGAGCGCATTTCTGTTACTACTTGAAGAAGGAGAAAGGATATATCTAGCAATCTTGAAATAACTGTAACCGGGAGAGCTAAAATGTTACCCTAGGGTCGAAGTTGTGGTATCGTACATAGTATAAAGTCTTCCGCGCATCAACTGAAAAAAATTGCAAAGATTGCAGTGGATTAATTGAACGACTTGGATTTGTTCCATACCGGATGGACAAATAGACAGAAGGGCAGACAGACAAGTACGTAAGTAATATGGAACAATACCTCATAAAAAAAATGTTTTTGTCTCAATGTATTGTAATTAATTTTTTACAACAACAACTACTACTACTACTGCAATAACAACAACAATAACTACTACTAATGGTACTACGTTTAGAATATCAATATCTTACGCATTCTTGCAAATACTACATATTAAATTATTATTATTAGTATTATCATTAACATGAAAATCAGCTTTTAAACATTAAATCTAAATATTTCGTCTTTGCAACAATCCAAATTTAAATACAAAACTCTGAACAATTTATTTACGGTACTTCACGTTGTTGCTTTAAAGTTAAAGATGAAAATAATGTACCAGGAAGTGGCCACATACAGCATGAAATGGGCACGGTTTACATGAAAATGAAAGGTTCAGATGTCGTCTGGAAAGGCGATATGCAATGTCTTTCACGAGTGCAGTACTGATCGACTTCTCAAACGAGGAGAGAGAGAGTCTATGCTGATCGATACATCAGGATCCTGTGGAACCACTCTCGTGCAATAAACTTTATGAATTTAGAAATGCTAACCGGAAGCGTTATCGCCTTTCGCGATAATACGTTTTCTCTTTGGTACTTGCGTAATTAGGAGCTGTAGCAGTTCATCTGAGAAACAATACATCATCCGCCGTATAGCTTTTCAGCCTGGCACCGTGATAATTTCTTTCCTTGGTCAGCTAAAGAAAGATCATAAAGAAAGTAGCACCAAGTTTAGACTAAAGCAACCATCTCCAATTCTAATGCCATTTGGTGATATTGTAGGTCTGGTAGATAAATGAATTTGTGAGAAGTTTAAGTATTGTCTGTTACTGACGTTTGATCAAGAGAATTATATGCTAGTTTACGGCACTTATTGAGGTGTGAAAATCGCTAGAAACGTAATTGTTTTTTTGAGATACATATTTACTATAAATTGTCACCACTTTCCTCCTAACTCAGATACAAACTATTTCTTTCACCAACGAAAGGTAATGAAGTGTGTTTTCGATTTATATGTGCCAAGGATAAGATTTTCAGTAACTAGTGTTCAAGATCATCCAATTTAAACTTTGAGCTTGAATACCTCGAAAACAAGACTTTCGATTTTACTTCGTGAACATGTATGTTTTGAACACAAGTGATAACTCTAACATATCCCAATTACTTGTCGACACTCTCATAAGGTAATTTAGTAATAGCTTTTGTTTTTCTCAAGCAATAATTAACTAAATTTAAACAATAAACTAGTGTTTAATGGGTTGCTTTGCAACACTGTATTCACAAAGGCCTAAATTATACAATATTGAAGGCTTATAAATAACAGCTGAGATGTTAGTTATAACCGCACACATAGTCAAGCCCAGGCATTGTCAGCAAAAATAATTGCCTGTGGTTCTCCAAAGTTTTGACGGGTTCAAATTCCGCCGGGGCTCATTGAACGCAGTGGTCAGGAGTCCACTTTACCAATAACTGTAGGTCCCGGCCTTAGAAGCTCATCAGCTCGTTTAGGACGTTAATAACAATTCACTTACTCCTTAGTAACTGAAGATAGCACTGCTCTGGGTAAAAGTTTAACGAAAAGAATCGATTCACATTTCTATTTTCACCCAGAAAACACACTGACTCTTGGCAAGACGCGTATAGAGATGTTCATATCAATAATCTACTCGCCTCATGGGCGAGGTTATTGCTGGTGATAATTTCAATATGAAGGAAAATTTAATCTTGGTTTCAAATACTATAAACTTTTAATTTTTGTTCAAACTAACAGTTTATTTAAAAATAGTATTTTAAAAATAACCGTAAGTTTGAATTATAACCATGGGCGGATTTAAAAGAGAGACCCTGGGTGGGGCATGAGAGAGACATTGGGAGAATTACTTTATAAGCTATCGCTTAGAATGAAACATTTAAAATCATTCTGAAATGACTGGGAGGGGACAATGCCACCCATAAATACGCCCATGACTATAAGCCGAATAACTTCATTAAGTACAATCAGAAGTAATAAGAATATTGTTATTGGGACAAATTTACTTTACCATAAAATTTAAAATTAAAATAATATAATTGCAAGCATCTAACAGTGCTTCTTCGAATATATTACTTGGTTTATTCATTGCTCACTTCAAATTAACTGGATAGTTTTATTTTGCAGCATTAGTTACGCATGCTGCGAAATTTCGTTTGAGTGGACGGTTATATTAATTAAGATACATTCCAAGTTACTGACTTTAACATCATCAAAATAAAGGAATATATAATTTATTGAAAGAAATGTAGTTTAACCAACCTTTCCTCGCATATTCTAAGCAGTAACATCTTTCGGCTGCAAAATACTCTGTTTCAGATAATTTTCTTTGCAACCATTTGTTTAAGGGATCCCAACAAGTTAGCGCTACAATTCTAACAATCGCGAAGCCTTCGATTCCTTGATTGCATAAGGTATAATAATTCTTTATCATAAAACACTGACAACTGGGTTGCTTTTGGGCGGGAACACCCTCAGTATTTCTCTATTGTGTCGAATAATGTTTAGGGCAAGTTTGGTGCGGATTACTCTCATGATATAGAAGCAAACTGATAAAATATTGAACTTTTAAAATGGTTGGCAGCAGTGACAACTGCCGCCCGTGAACAAGATAGTCCCGTAGGCTCTGAGATAGTCAAGTTAAGACCTCTCCAATGACCGCTCAACCACGTCTCTACCTCTTGTGGTTCATAAGATATATTTTGGACGGGCTTGGGAACACTGACAACGGGGTGCTTGTGGACTGAGAAACCAACATTTTTGTTCTGTTGTGTCAAATATAGTTATGCAAAGTTCTCTGTTGCTACGTCTAACGTAATGGAAATAATGTTTAAAAAATAATCGAATAAAAAATAGGTTGGTAACACTACTTGGGAACTGTTACCACCCAGAGAACATTTTTATTATATTCAATAGGGTTCATGCAAATGTTGTTGCAAATAGGTCTAACAGAAGGGAAGGAATTTGAAAAATTGAATTTAAAAACACTTAGTTGGCAACACTAACTTACGGCACTGTTTGCGCGGCTGTCAGCTACTCTAGTCAAGACCGTTCCAGCCACGCTGCAGCCATATCTGTGCATCTCGTGGTCTATGAATGTATTTTCTGAATACGAGTTGGCAACACTGACAATGGGGTACTTTGGAACAAGGATATCCCTAGTATTTTTATATTGTATCGACTAATGTTCATAACGAGTTTGGTGCTGATACGTATCGTAATGGACGCAATTTAAACAAACAACATCTGAAATTTAAAGAAATTAAGTTGACGAGACTGGTAAGTAGAGTGCTTGAGTAAGTGGAACCCCACAGTATTTTCTATTGTTTCAAATAACGTTTGTGTCAAGTTTGCTACACATATTTTTAACAGAATGGACGCATTTCGAACAATTGAAGTTTAAAAAAGTGGGTTAGCAACACCGACCCACAGCACCATGAAGACGATTCCGACGGCTTTAGTCAAAAAACACCAACACCACATCAATCATCTCTCTACAACTTATGGTTCCTGAGATTTAATTTCTGGACTCGGACGGACGGACTGAGCAGTATTATAAAGTTCCTGTTTCCATAACTTCGCTGTAATCAATGGACCTAAAACAAGTCCTTGCCTTAGGCTTAAAAAAGTGCTATGAAGCCTAATACAACCGCACTCGCACTGTCCGTCCATTCGTCTGTCTGTCTGTCGACAACTTTCAACTCAGGAAGTACTAAGGGTAGCAAGAATGTTGAGTTGTCGTTGGAAAGAGCACGGCGAGTTCAAATTCGTATATGTCATAGATCATACACATCGCAGAGGCGGGGCCGGTTAACCATAAGTAATTTGCAACTACGAGGCTAAGGAGAAAGGTTAAGATGTCGTTGGAAAGGTCTCAATGAGTTCAAACACATATAATTCATCCATATCGCAGGGGACGAGTCCAGAGATGAGGGAGACGCAATTTTGAACTCAGGAACTACTAGGACTATGAAGATGTCTGAAGTGTTGTTCGAAATGTCTCGGCAAGACGCATTCTAATCTGTATATATAATCCGGATCACAGGGCGAGGTCCCGAGATAGGGGGGAGGGATTTTCAACTCAGGAACTAGTATGACTAAGAAGGCGTTTGAGGTATAATTGAAAGGGTCTCGCAGTAATTTTTGCAAAGAAATATTTATTATCGAAATCAGCCCGATCGTCCACTAGATGTGATGTCGGAAGACTTATCAGTACGTACGATTGCGGATGTTTGGGGCTCGTCCGCTGGAGGTGATTGCATTAGATGCCACTTAGGTATTGTCTTGTGTGGATGAGGAGTTAAGTAGTGGTGTTTAAACCGGTCGGAGCCCTTTCCACCAAAATTTGAACAGCTGTGCTCCATAAATTTGAATTTTGATACGTTTCCCGGAAGTCGTGAACCCCAGGGTCACGTGGGGGTTACTCCCATGCCTCTAACCCTGTTTTTAGACCCCACCCCCGTTTTCAGAACATCGTGAGAAAATTTTTCTGGTGAGACCATCTGGTGTATGAAATTTGGTCGCAAAATGATATTAATTGTAGAATCCAATCGAATGCTAAATATGAATGAGGATGGAGAAAAAACCTGCCTAAGGGAGCCCTGATTATAAGAAAATGCTGTGTGGTATATATAATACAATCCTAAGACTTCAAATAATATTTAAAAAATGGTAATTGTCTGTCTTAATTATGAGGCATTAAATGAAATCTATTGGAATACCCAGCTGAAGATGGTTGGCCGGGAGACTCAAACTCAGGACTTTGAAGCTAATGCTTAGTGCTGTATGCTGCATGCAGTTAAAGAATAAATTAGTTGTAGCTATGTAAATGAACATATAGGAGAAGGTTGTATCTGAGGATGATATTGTGAAACAGTGACTATGATAATGTATAACGTATCTTCTGAAACGTCATACTGTAGCAAGGACGCACGCACGAGACGGTTTTAAAAACATATTAAGCAGAGTAAGAAAGGCTTGGAAAACATCTTGGGGTAATAATTGGAGATATGGAGCTTAAGAATCGGCTATCTGGTGGGTGAATGGCGTGGTGTAATTGTGATGGCACGGAAACTTTGGATTTGATGTCAATAGATATTGGTAAAGGCAGAACATGATGGATATGATGTGGTATTTGACTACACTGAATTATCTCGTAGAGGCTGTGCATTGGTGTATTTAAAGGAGTTTATAAAAGATGATCTCGACAAAGTAATATTGAAGTGGCAGTAGCTAGCTCAAGTAGTTACTAAATGACAAGTTCTGGGAAACGATCTCCGTCGACACCCGCACGCGTTCACTACGGTTTTGCCAAGGTTTTTCCTTAATCGCAACATAACGATGATGTTAATTATATTATATGAATTTAAGCATCTGTAGACGAGTTGCTGCATTTTGAGAGATGTCCTGAGATCGAATCTAACAACTATCTATCGGAAGTTAGGTTTTTTCCCTAGGGTTTTCATTAGTCAAGGAAAAAAAAAACAGTGCATAAGAATGATGCTAATTATTATTAGAGGGATGACTTTAGTTCAGTTAACTAGTAATTGTTAGGTTCGAGAATTGATCCTGACTTATGGCTATTTTACCTATGATTTTACTAGTGTTTTTTTTTTTGCTCCAAAAGAAATAGCATAACACTGGTGTTAATTATTTTACTAGGATTAAAGTGGAAAGGTATTAAAACAGGATCGTTAGCTGGCCATTCTATTTGGAGTTTTGGAGATTGAATTCCAGAGCTTTTGATTAGATGGCTTATGGCACTAGATGGAGTGAGGATAGAATCGAACTTATAGAGGTGTTAACTTGGCGTATTTTAAATAAATAACAGAGAAAATACAATTATATAGACAATCTGAAGTCAAAACTTATTTAACAGATAATTTAACTAGAAATGACTCATACACTGTATTTTACCCTTAGAAAAGGATTATTTAATGGTAATCTATAGCACAAACATGATTATATATGTCTAAAGCCGACTTCTCAGATGAAATTGCAACTATTTCGGTGTTTGTTATCAGGAAGAGAGTTCTACCAGTCAATATATAGGGAGAAAAGTGACATTTGAAGTAGAAAGAGGCTTAATAAAACACGAAAAGGACTAATTGATGTGAAACTTAGAGAATGAAGTCCCTTATTTATCGGTAACCACTATGAAAGAGATATTCAAAAGGTAAAAAATAAAAGGAGAAACATACCTGGTTACTGTAAACATTGAATGGTGGAATCTGAACCCAGAACTGTCTGAGAAAGATAGAAAAAAAACACTCTTTATTGGTTTTAGAGAGATGAAAGAAGATGTGAACACTTTTGCCTCTGGGAGTGTTGATAAAGAAGGAAATAGAAGAAAACACTAGCAAACTAATTAGAAGGAAAAAGAACAGATGCGTCGCCTCTGTCAACCACCCTTCTATTAAAACGGAACCTTCCTACCCTTCTAAGGAAGAAGGACTTCCGTGTAACATTAGGGGAGCAGAAGACCTCACCTTTAACCTCCGAGAGAGAAAGATAGCATTGGGATATGTGATTAGAGACATATGTGAATGGAAGTCTCGAAAACAGACATTCAGCTGGCCGATTTTTTTTGTTTTGCCAAATACGTAATGTTTATGCGAGGAAGACACAATAAAATATTGCTAATATAATGAAAGGCGTGGGGGATTTTGGTTAGAATACGATTAAGCTTATTACCAGCTATATTTGCTAAACGGAATCTTGCCATATCGGGCTATCTTTAAATATAAATAAATAATAATTTACAGTTACATTTAATTTACAATTGGTTAGGGTTTACCCTTTCGAAAGAAAAGTATATGCTTTGCTTATATGCTAAATAACCAACTGACGAATCGAACTAGTAAGTATAATTACTAATGTCAATAATTAAGAATAACTTTAAGATAAATGGTCAAGAATGATATGACATTCCCACCAAGTTGGTGGAAGTTGAAAATCACAGGGGTTCCATGATCAAACTTCTTTTGGCAGAGGATAAGTGGATATTGTACATTTCATAGTGTCAGAAACTCTTTTGGATCTCAACCACAGATGCTCTTGAACTTTTGTGGCCAACGCGCTTTCAATAGAAGTAATGAAGTTATTTATACGACGCTCCTCATACAAACACACTCGCATGGATTAAATATACGTGGAAGAAAACAAACAATAAATAAATATACTTTTAGAAAGGAGAAATGAATTCATGAAACCAAAGTCTTTTATCGTTATGTCTTCACAATAGCCGACTGGTTTGTCAACTTCCATAATATGTGTGTGTGTGTGTGTGTTTAAAAAAAAAACTACAAGAACGATTTCGAGTGAAATATATAATAAAATAAAGAAGTAAACGAAAATAGTGTTTTCCCATTCATATCCAATAGTAACTGAAGATTACAAAAGCTCTTATTGTAATGTAATCATAGATGAAAACAAATTATACAGGAAGCCAATAGGACTAGTTTCTGCATCATTGAAATGAAAAAGTTGAATGGAAATTACAGTAGAAACGATAGCCGCCAATAGATCGAAGTAATATCCATAATTATTAATATCAGTGAGTAAGAATAACTTTGAGATATAAAAAGAGTACAAAAAATTTTGAGTCTTGTTTGTAGGAATAGAAGCCACGATGTTGGCAATTGTCGGCAGTGTCCTTGTGTTTTTCTAGCAGGAAAAAGAACTGATTGAATTTGACCCTGTACAATGCGGTTTTGCTAACTTGAGACAACAAAATAGATATTTGAACATAAATATTACGGAAACAAACTATATTTTATGAAAATTATTTTATGAAGGAACTGTTTACTTAGTTTTTTTTTCGTGTGAGAGGCTTGTTTAGAATGGGTTGTAAACATTATTTTTCTTGAACAATTTAATTGATAATGAAGTCTAATAATTGAGTCTAATATATATTTTACGCTTTATTAATACAGCGAGAGTTGATAGCAACCGCATTTAGTGTGAAGACGAAAAGCGTGGATTTATATAAGCGCATCTATTTTGAAAACATGGATGATATTAGGTAATGTTAGTTATACGCACCACCCATTCGTCCTGGCAAATGGACTGATTGGCATAGGTTAGTCGTATATGATGCTGGTGTATTCTCAAAGATATGACTGCTTGCATTAGATGCTAGGGTTACATAAAATTGATCGAAACCCTGCTCCGACGACATCACGAAGTCGACTGAACGACTTTTGTTCGCTCGGTCTGTAGTTCAAATCCGGCAGAGGGTCTTACTTTTGCGGTTTACACCCCGCTGAAGGGCAAACTGAGGGACGCAGTCATGGGGTTAAAGGCATAATGGCCAGTCGGTCTACAAAGCTTGTAATACGCTCTATTCAATATTAGGTAACGCACAGTGGTGCCCTTACAGAGGTTAGCCAGCAAGCACAAATAGTAGACATTTTAGGAGAATGCGGGTGCGAAGTAGGCTACGGGGTGTATCGGCTTGTTACATCAATCATTATTACTATTATAACTTATTTTATATAACGATTTTTTCATATAGGCTTTGGCCAAAAAAAAAAAAACTTTATCGTCAAGGAGCCAAATAGTATTTGAAATAGTTTGAATGACTAGAAACATAGAGAGGACTAGTTTTAATATAGATGGTCAACAAATACAAGAAGAATACATCTAGCTAATGGAAAATTGTTTTTTTTTAACTGAAACGATCCAGATGATTTGTTAGACTAAAAAAAAAAGAATTGCTAAGAAAAGAAAAACAAAGTATTTTAAAACCAAGATATAAGCCATACCTTATAATCATAGAAGCTACATAGCGGGTGCTTACATGGAAGTTTGAAGGGTTCCTCTAATAAAACAAGAAGTCGAAATAGGGATGCTGGGAAGATCACTTGAGATGTAATTTAAGAAGTGACCGGAAGTTCAGTGAAATATTGAATGAATATGGTTTCAGAATATGAGCACGAAAGGTCGTGAGAGAATCATTTGTTTACATGAGGGTAGGCGAATATTGGTTTTTTAAACCCGGAAATAATGCACTGGATCGGCTTCATACAACTGGATGTCATTATCATATGGTTAAACGCCAGGAAACATATGGAGTTTGACACAAAAAGGTCGTGAGAATAGAGGTAATTTACAAAGGATTCTAGAGAAGAAATCTGTGACTTAACATTTCTTCTCAGGAGGAAGGAGGGGGAGATCCAGTGAATAACTTGTAAGTATCGAACACACTGAAAGCAGGAAATACACAGGAATATATGCTAGGTTGGCATATGTTACTTGACACGAAAGAGTATGGGAATGCAAATAAATTGTAAGCAGGGCTCATCTGGCAAAAATAGCTGAGATCTGTGACTTGACATTTCGTTTCTGGTAAGGTCGTGCAAAATGTTTGAAGAGAGATCTTTGAAATCGTATACTCATTGAAAATGTATCATGTACCGGAAATGAAATAAGCCTGATAGATGACATCCTAGTTGAAAAGGGCGTGCGAAAGATATCATGGGAAAGTATACATTGTAAAAAGTCACATAGAGCAGACAATATAGCGCATGCGCAGTAATCGTATTGAAAAGGTTCTTATAAAAGTAGAGAGTTGCGTATAATTTAAAAGTCATGGATCGGTGTGAAAACACAGTATTTGTATTTGACAACTTCGTGGATGAACGACAACTGTGTGCTGTAGTTGACCAAGTTGAAAATTCGATCAACCAAGAGTGCTTGCAGTGTACAAGACATTATATTGCCGAAGATTGTATCTGGGAGTTATTTCAAAAGTCATTGCCACTGCCGTTCTCGCTTTGTTTTGGATGTCGATTTAACATTCCCGCACAACAAGGGCATTTGTGCTTAGGATATGAAGATGGAATTTTATTAGTGTCTGGTGAAGAGCAAATCAACTATAGTGTGAGAGAAAAGGCAAAGGAAATCTTAACAGACTTTACCACAGTACAACACTTATACGCTAGTTTTACTGGAAAACATTCTGCATTACATACAAGGTATGAAAACTTTGTGCATGCTCTGCACTTTACATTACGGTTACGAATAAATGAAACAGTGGAACTTTTATTAAAATCAGATCGAAACTTTGAAGGTTAATGTAAATATTAATATTGGCATAGTCTCTTGCTTAGTTTATAATATTGAATCAGTGCTTTG
>JAGDQP010009673.1:0-23493 GCA_022664845.1 Lepisma saccharinum
GTTATAAACTTATAATATTGCATTATATCTGTCAATTGAGTTGTTTGAATGTTTTTTTTAGAACACGGTAAATTACAGGAACATTTACCGAAAGCAGATTTGACATTACGTTCCTCCAAATCTTCTGCGTCGGCATAAGCCGGAACGGGAATGATAGCGTTTTTGACTCAAAAACTGTTTTATTCCGAAAATTTATTGCCGCGTTGCTGCAATTGTTCTGATAATGTTCGGGGACAAAATAGGACTTAGAAAGTAGAAAATGTGGTGCAGATATCAAAATTGTGACTTTGGAGAGTTGACTCCCCCACGGATTGACAGTTTTGGTTTTTCAAATAAGCAGTTTCTTCAATCTGCGTCTGGCCTTTGAATATACGACACAAAAATACAATGGTAATTTGTTAGATCTTACCTGCTTTTGCGGCGACCTCCAAATAAATATTGTGACACACTTTCGCTTGGATCCTGCTGCTTCCAATGTTTACCAAGGTAACTTTTGAACCTTTTTTTAGTAGGGTTTTACACTTGAGGCTCGTTGTTACTGACCATACTGGTTTACACACACACATGTTGAATTTGTGTTTAGATGCACTGTTATTTACACAGTTTAACTTTTGGCTCGTACGAACACATTAAGCACAACGAGTAAACATATTTAATAAAAACAAAATTGGAATCAACACGGGGAAGCAAACTAATAAAAATGTTTTTCAAGGATTAGTGCGCACTAAAAGCGATTTAGCCACACATACTTATTAATATCTTAACACGAAAAAAAAAAAAGAAAAAATGATAATAATTATTAATGTTGGATAGATATGTGTGACTACTGAATCACGCTTTACCTGATGTTACGTTAATGAAATTTTTTACTGCTCTGCCCTTCGAAAAATCCATTTTTTTTTTTTTTTTATCCTCCGTGTTGACACACTTTTCCTTCTTTTGACACTTAAAATTTCAAACGGATCCATTCCTATTTGCTATTACTGTTTACATGCCATTTTTGTGATTTTCAATTGAAAAACCGTTGCTGGTTTTTAATTACGTGTGAAAATCGGTACGTGCTACAAGTAAGGTGTACAGGTACAGCGTTCTTTTTTTGTTGGTGGTAACGTACAGTGTTTCTTGATTTCAGACCTAGTCCTCGACTTGTCGGCGACAACCCCATTTACAAGTTTATAAAAGGCAGGGGCATATTCTTGTATAGAAAAGTTATTATTTATTGTAAGGCGCTGTTTACCAAAATTGCTTCCAACGGGCGGCCGGTTGAACTTTTTTATTTTTTTATTTTATTTTTGAAGAAACACTAAAAAATGAAAACTGGATACAAAATGAAAAAAAAAATAGATTTTGATTTAATTTATCCGATTTGCATATAAAACTTCATAGTGACACGATATAAATAAAACATGTGCATAAATACGATGATGCGAACTGTTACAAGGCCACGTATGTACTTGTACTCAAAGAAATATTGGAGGAGGAATCCATTGGTACGTTATTTCATCTCCTTCCTCACTGACTGAAAGAATTATCACTAAAGAAAATAAAATGAGTGGCAGTTAATTATTATTCATGGATTAAAACATCCCTGCGAACGTTTCACAAATATATACAGATTTATTTACAGGTTGACTACATCACACTTAGGTAACCGTCCTAGCTTGAGTGAATGGCGGGTCACGGCTCTTTTAGGGGCTATGTTACCACAAGAGAGGCGGTCACGAAGTTTTCCTAATTACTCAAATTGACTTTGGATAATCTGACACAGACTCAACAAACTATTTGGTGAACCTCCATGTCTTACTTTCATTCACCTTCTCGCTTACAAATTTTGTTTAGATATTGCTTTGCGGATTGACTGCGTGGGTCTGTTCGCTCATTATTGACTGAGTTACGGCCTTCGAACGATAATCTGCCTTTTACTTCCAATGAAGTCGACGGGACAGGGGAATTACAAAACCGATTATTACTTTGCTAATTACAAGAATAGCATAAACAGTGAATCGCCCTGTATAATTGGTTTTTGAATGTAGTATCAAACTGCCAAGATGATTTGATATTTTGTTGTTGCTGTACTGTCAATGTTATTGATAGAGTTAGTCGGCCTGAGTCAAAGTTGCCTAAGGGACTTTAAATTAAAAATTCACGAATACTGATATAGTTACTTTTTATAGTAAATATATATATTTTTTCAGATCGAGGCAATTGTAGGACAACATGGTCTTGTGGTGGTTACAAGAGGAGGAGCAGATCCTCAGAAATTCATATACGAGTCGAATGTTCTTTGGAAATATCAGGTATTTATCGTAATTATTTTTTTATATTATAATTAGCGTTCTGTCTTTAGCGCAATACCCTTCAAGGCAAATGTTGTCCTCTTCGTTTATTCCGCCGTACTGTTCATTGTCCAGGGTACGATTTTTTTCTTCCTCATTTTATCTACAAGTCCTTTTCCTTTTACCGTATCTTCAATGTAAAAAAAATTTGAAAGCTGAATACTCTGTTCAATACTCTTTACAGAACGTTGGCTTGCCTGGTGGTATTCGTTCAACCAGAGCGTCACCTTGTGTGCGAATTTGTCCCAGATTGAATCCTAGCTAGAGGTTATCTCCCTTTTAGATGCTTACACTTTCTAGGTATTTAGAGGAGATATTCGGTAATATGGGAAACTAAGGATTGAGACTGGCCTAGGGGATTTACATACATCTTCTCGCTTTATTCCTTTATTATTAATCTGTAACTCCGAGGTAATTTAGGTCTTCGTAATTTACATCGTAATCATAAACTAGTGTAATATAACAACATACTAAGTCCAAACATATAAGTGAATATTTCATAGAGTGTGCAGAAGTGTATTGAAACACCAGAGCCTCCTGCCTAGCGTAGTCGGTAGCGCGCTCGACTTCAATGCAAGCGGTCCCGAATTCGAATTCTGGTGGGGACTTAAAAGTTTCGGTGTTGATCTAGCATTATGAGGACAATTGGGGAGTTACTTGAATAAAAGAAGTAGCGGACTGTGGTCATGGAAGTCAGACACACGGCTGCAAAGAGGAGTTATGCTAATCCCGTAACCCTCTACTTTGAACGTAATACAGCTGTCTGACAGGCTGTCGCGCCACTCAGTTTAGTTTAGTTTAGTTTTTTAAAAACACCAAGTGCAAATTGAAAGATATGTTGATAGCCATGTGACGTGAATTCTGAACTTTGACAAACTAAAATAAACGTCGCTCAAAATAACGAAAACGTTAAGCGATCTTCATGGTCAAACAAACAGAACTGGAAAAATAATAATTTTAAAAGTGTTTTTTCTTCAAAACATGTTAATTGAAAAACATATTGATCTGAACGATTTTCAAGACTTGTCACCACCACCTTGGCTGAAGGCAAGAACTCGATTTGATAAACGATGTATATAAACCAAGTAAACGATAGTTAAATTCATTCGGGATTGAACCTCTCCATCGAGACACTGGACTTACATCAGGCTAACCTTGATCAGAGTATACGCCACAATCCACTGTTTGGAAATGTGTAAGCTGGAACTTAAGATTTGGCAAGTTGTCTTATTTTGCGCTCTCTTTCGTAAGCAGATCTTATAAACTATTAATTTAACAGCACGGACGGAACAAGTTCGTCTATCTGTGTTATTCTTGTTGCCTTTGTTTCTGTACTTTTTAGAATAATTATATCATTACAGTACTTTGTGAATATCTTGTCTTGTAATACCTTTTGTAATAATCTTGAAATATCTATTCTCAAAGGAGGGATCAGTTTCTGAGTTAACACTTTGATTCATTTGTCACCGTTGAGAACGAATACTAACAACACAATTAATGTACCATTATATTAGGGAACTTTCTTTGATCGTGATAAGTGATTATCGTAATAACCATGTGTGTATTTCCACATCACGACATATAGAATGGTAAAATTGTGGTAAACTTTATTTCATATGGACCAGAACTTGACTTCGACCCTTTACAATCCACAAATATCCATGCCTCTGTCGAGATTCGAAACCGCGACCTTTGAGTCGTTGGCCAATTACCTTAGACCGCACGGTCGGCGACACATAGAATGGGTTAGGAAGACAAATACAATTGTCTTCTCAGCCAGGGCATGGTGATAAGTATTTTTTTTCTTTTTCAATATAAGGCTATAAAAGAGAGATATTGTGTGTGTGTGTGTGTGTGTGTGTGTGTGTGTGTTTTTTTTACAGTGATAGTGGTGATAGTGTTACGAGAATATATATCTCTTTTATATATACCAAACAGAAGTCGACGGTGGTGGTGCCATACCTGGACAATATGGTGAATGGTGATACATATGAATTATAGGTTGAGGACGAATTTTATATAAAAACATTGTCTTGATACGAAAATTCTTTTTTTGGTGGGGGGAATCTCAGGAATATTGGTCGATCCCAAGACTGTATATACAGTTATTGAAAGACACTCATATGTACAAAACTACTATCAAGTGAATTTTTATATTGTATAGTAGTATAATTCGCAACAGCTAACAAATACCTAAAAGAAAAAATAGAAAAGCGGAAGACGCTTATTCAGGTATAAAGAATACATAACAAGTTTACATAACTTGTGATGATGTAAAAACTGTTAATGTAAGTCATTTATTATGTCAATAGCCCAGAAATCTTTCCGGACTGTATGAGTGGAAAAACAGGAGCTTCAAACTGCATGGGCCATCACCTCCCCTGGAGAAGTGCTAACCCATGTAGTTGAGTAAGCTCCTCAACTCCCCAAAAGGGGAAAAGTGAGTCTAATATACAGAAGGATATATAGGACAACAAACACACAACAAAAGAGAACAGACTCCATAATACAAGTTACTGTAAGCATACTCTACTCTACATACTTGGAGATTGGCTGGCAAGCCCAACTGTAACTTTAGACCAAACGTACAGTCCGGTGAGTAACATGGCGCTATATTTTATGTTATAACCATTCTTAAAATGAAACCATATTTCTGAGATTTACCCTTTGCCTTTTATTACTGGCAACAACCTTATCCCCAGTACCTCTAATTTGCCTAAGAGGCAGAAAGCCAGACGATAGAGAGGAACATCTGGATCGTATGGGAGAATCGTATATTTGTACAGTGTGACTAGTAGAGATAGCGTTGTATGTTTAGTAACCTTGCTTGTTGGAGCGTCTGCATATATGGCAATGTCTCGCGTATATTCTGAACACGTGGCTATTACGTAAACAAAGCAATCATGTTTATAGGACAAACATGTGTAGAAGTGATTAAAACAAAAGTAGTGACACATAAGTAGGTGCAGACGACAGTCAACTCTACAGGTAAACATCAGATGGAGCTAAAGTTGCCAAAGGAGGAGAACGAAGACACCCCCCAAAAAAAATCACATATAAAATGGACCAACGCAAGGCAAAAGTATCACTCGCTCCCGGGTGGTCAGCATCTCTCCTTCCTCCGTTCTTAGTTGGCTACGCATCTGGAACACCCCTTGGTACTCAGTTGGCTACGCACCTGGTACAAACACCCGACACTCCGTTGGCTGCGCATCTGGTGTCATCCTGCATACTCAGTTGTCTACGCAATTGGTATAAACTGACACCCAGGTTGGCTACGCAACCGGTGCTATCCTTCATTCCTGATCTCCTACCAAACACCCGAAGAAGAAGCCATCTTTCTATCTTAAACTCTGTAAATTGGTTTCCTACGGGACGGTAATTTTGTTAACGTTACTACCTTTTATAAGAAAAGGTTGAGGGCTAAAATCCACTCCCGTGTATCAATTGTCTCTGCTATAAAGAAATCAAAGGAACATTACGATATAATATCAGCAATAGACTTAGAGACGGTTGGTTTGAATACGTTGTGCCATGTATATAATGGGTAGACCCCTAAGTTGGCACAGAATATGTGGAAATATATTACGGTCGTGTAGCTCATGAGACGGAATGGAATGCGGAGGGCATTTTTCAGTACCTAATAAAATATTTATATTGAATATTACGATTTGTAAATACATGCAGAAATCTAGGGCAGAGCAAGAGAATTCGCTTAATCAATACATCTTCGTCCCAGAGAAGTGTCAGTTGTGAGGTATCTCCATGTCCCTCCTATAATTTCACATTTTTATCTGGTTTTCGAAACCGAAATCCAATAGTTAATAATTCAAGTGCCACCCGATTAGGCATCACGATGCTGTAACAGCGAAATTGTAAAATCCCACTAGGGATCTAATCCATCACCTTTCATATCGAAAGCGAAATTCTGTACCATTCGGCTGAGCAGCTCCTATTTTCCATACACAATTTCTCTGTTGATCATCCTGTCTTATTACAGGATAGCCGCTGACTCGGTAAAACCGAAAAAAATGGGAATTGCATGACTTAACCTGGATTTTTATTCAATGGGTATCCTGAGTTTTATTTGGTATTTATTTTATGAACATTATTTTCTTGGTTTCATCGAGAATTCTTTGGAAGTGACGTTTGTGATAATTTGTTTCCTATAACTTACGATGGTTGGGACAGTAATGTAGATACTAAGATTATATTATATAGATGTTCTCGGGATATCAGCCAGGTGAAGTCCGACGATAGAGCCGACGTTTCAAGAACGGACATTGTTCTCATCTTCAGGGCAAGTGTACTGAGACCAGTTCAGGTGTACTATATATAGTAACGATAGGGGGCGGAGCTTAATAATCCGTGTCTCTGATTGGTTGGCCTATAGCTTGACGCTGATTGGTCGTTTTCATGTATGCTTTCTTTATGACTGGTGTCCGAGTCTGACTAAGTTGAAATCCTGTATCTCTGTTGACATTATTAGGTTCTTGTAGTATGGCAAGTGATTCTTTTATGATCCTATCCCAGTAATTGGAGCTCTTTGAGATAATTTTAGTGTCAGAAAATAAAATTCTATGTCCTTCTGTTATGCTGTGTTCTGCCAGGCCTGATTTCTCCGGATAAAATAGCTTGATGTATCTTTCATGCTCCTTGCATCGATGTTCTACTGTTCGTCCTGTTTGTCCTATGTATGTTTTTCCGCATTCACAAGGAATGCAGTATACTCCTGGTGTCTTAAGACCCAAGTCGTCTTTAACTGGACGAAGTAAGTTTCTGATTTTTGACGGCGGTCTGTGAATGGTTTTGATGTTGTGTCTCCTCAGGATTCTTGCAAGCTTTCCAGAAAGTTTACCAGTGTAGGGCAGGACTGCAATATTGACTGGATCTTCAGTTTCTGGGGTGGTCTTCTTCTTGCTGGAAAAGGTCCTTTTTAGGGCCAAACGAATGTCATCTTTCTTGTATCCATTCTGCAGTAAGGTCTTCTTGAGATGTTCCAGTTCACTAGGGAGGCTTTCTTGGTCTGAGATGGCTTTTGCTCTAAATGCAAGTGTGCTGATGACTGTATTGCGCTGCGATTTATGGTGAAAACTGTTTCCATTGAGATAAAGGTCGGTATGGATAGGCTTGCTTGGAAACAGAAACGGAGGGTTGCATACCATTTCTAGACATCCTCATTCGCCGCAAGCCTGATGGAAGTCTGGGCCACAGTGTTTATAGGATCAAGGTTCGGGTTGTGCTTGGAAATTGTACATGGATTAAGTGCAATCGCCTAGCTCCTGTGGCCCAGTGGTTGCGATCGCTGACGCCGGCGGTCCTTGAAAAGTTTACCAGAGTCCCACATTCAGTAGAGGCCCTATCCGAGGAAGAGTACTCGCAGAAGGACGCCATCTCTTTGACGTATGAAAGACTTAGTAGCTGCCACTTCAGCTTATAATTGTATATTAAAGAAATAGGGTCTCCATAGTCTAATGGTTAGAGCGTTGGACTCATGTCCGCTTGGTTCCGGGTTGAATTCCCGGATGGAGTCCCACTTTTTGGAGTCCACCCAGCGTCGTGAGGCAAACTGGGGAGTCACGTGAATAAAGACGTGACGACTACACTCGGTCTAGAAAGCCCCTGATACACCTGTTCGTGGCTAGGTGGCGCGCAATGCTGACCACACTGCCGTCACTCAGGTGGACGCAGTTCCACAAACCGCAGACAGATGGCGTTGGGGCAGCCTCAGGATGGGTCTGTCACGCCAGTGGTTATTATTATTATTATTAAATGAATAAATATTTATCGCAATTAGAGAACAGTGACAAAGTCGGAGTTCATTATGTTCTAACTTTCGCTTTATTCCTTTAGTAGTTCTAATAATAGTAGTAGTATAGACTGTCTTCAGATCCGCGTTTTTATATGCAATTGTATACTTGTGCACTAAGGATCAACAGTTGTCTACTTGCATTAGTAAGCCCATTATTATTGCCTACAGTTTTTGTTTTGCACAACAGACCTATTTATTAAACCGTTTCTTCCATTCGATTTATATGAGGTATTGAGAGTTCAGCTGAAGTTTATAGCTCCATGATAACGTTCGGTAAACAGAGAGACTAAGGTTTCAACGTACCGTGACAGGATACTTGTACACCCGGGTTCATAGCAATTGGCCCATGTAAAGCTTTCCAAGACCCCAAATTTGCATAACATGGCAATATCGAATCAAGCGTGCATTGAATATTACATCAAAATTGACTCACACGTAGCGTTTCTAACTTGGAAAAATTTTCTCCTTGGCTGTATTTCCCCGTTTTATGTATGTGAGTTTACATCAAGTCACATTTGTTATATGTGTTCGTAAAGAGATATACAGGTTCCATGCTACATTAGCCGACCGGTCTAAGGCGTTACGCATTAGGCCAACGACTCGAAGGTCCCGGGGCATGGGTGTGTTTTAACTCGAACGTGACGGGCCGAAGTCAAGTTACTAGACTGACCCATATTAAACAAAGTTTTTTTTTTTTTTTTTTTTAACCATGCTATCTTGTCTTTTTCATCTGCTTGCAGTGGTTTTTGCCGTTGAATGGCTATCACGTTTTTCTTCTTGGGGGTTCGTGGGGGAAGAGGCTTTAATTTTTTTTCATTAGATCTTCTACATAACATAGTTCACACAATAGAGTATTCCTTTTTATTAAGTCTGGGAATTTTTCATATAATTATTCTCTGTGCACCACGAAGCTTCCTCATCCTCAGTTTCTCCAGCAATTCTCGTGGCTGTGACAAGTTTGATATGCCTGATTTCGCGACTCTTTTAAAGTCTTGGTCTTCGTGATGACCACAACTTGTTCCTGCACGAAAATACTCTCTCGACTTTGAATGATGAGTTCTGCGAAATAATTGGCCACACTGTACTTTTGATGTCGTGGTTTGTTCGTTGACAACGCACAACCTTTGCTTTCCAAAAGCCGAAGTTTCATATTATTATTGGGTATCGATCGTGAGATCTTTGCTATGTTACTAAGTAAAAGCAAGTGTTATGATCGCGTTTTGTTCTCGTATAACGCCCATTGGTGCTACAAGTGACTGCGTTTTCGTGTATACAACAGAGATATGGTCACAAACCAGTTTTCGTTTCTTTAGATTTTTAATCTTTCCTATACCACACACCAGATGGTTATACTTACCCTAAGCTTCGTATTCAGCTCGGAGCTGGGTCTCATAATTGCGTTGTCTTCCTAAATGGGATTCGTTTTTCCGAGTTTCATTACTGTCTCGAAACTTCAAAAACCTTAACTACCTTGCCATGATAGAAAGTATTTCTCCAGAACGATTCTTGTATTTTCGTATTGGTTTCGTTGCTTTTTTCCAATATTTACTGGCAGCTGAGCAGAGTACATACAATTTCACGTCCTGTACACAATAATCAACTGTTCCTCTTTGCACATGGTAAGTGCCGTAGCGAGGAAAACATGATTCGCTTACCTTCGAAATAGCCAATGTTCCTCGTTCAACTAATCTATGTAATAAAATTGAAAGTGAAAAAAGTTTATCATTAATAGACGCAGAAACCACTGAACCGATTCTAATAATTTTTTGGTGTGAAGCTACTCCTTGGTCACCTGAAGATTTTTAGTGATATCCATTTAATGATACGGTTAGCAGGAGTCGAGTTAATATATCATTAAAAAAAAAAAATAGTCAATTTATTGTATATAACAATGAAATGAATAAATTGTTTTGCATTTTTAATTTAAACCAACGATGAAATGGATTAAATAAATATTTTTTTATTCAAATTCTGGTTGTTGCAAACCAGAACTAATAAATTTATTTAATTAAGATTTGAAGGAACTGTAATATGTAAGGTATGGGTAACTGCTACTATTATTAATAATAGTAGTAGTAGCAGTATTAGTGGTAATAATAATAATAGTAGTGTTGGCAACATATTTTATTCACCTCACACCAACGTGCGGGAAAATGAGCTAGTAAACAATAAAAACATTACTGTCGAGAATAGTTTCGCGTATCTAGAGACGTACACTTTATTAATCGAACAGATCAGATTACACAGACATGTCGACGATACTCTGATTTTATACATAGATGAATCTCAATAAGATTTACTTTTAGACAAACTCAAGAACATTCATCCCTAAATACGCTTCACTAAAGAATGTGAATCTGAAGGTACCATTAATTTGTTATATCTTCAAATATATCTCATCAATAATAGATTCCAGAGTAGGATTTATCGCAAACCGACTTCACGCAAACAATACATGAACAAAAACTCAGGTCATCCGTTACAAATGATCTAATTTCTCCTTGCGAGTACATTTGTACGGTGTGAACTGACTTAAGGGATTAAATAAATAGATTTTATTATTAGCTTAGGACAGAGAAATGGCTTTCATAAGTCGACCATGTTAAATTGGTACCCTAAATCTAGTAAACAAAACTTACGTATTCTATGGCGTACGAAACTCGCAAGTTCATCGCCGCAGTAACAAACGTTCTCCATAGAATTCGATCCTGAGCAAGATCAATCCAGTTTTCATTACAGACACCTACTTCGCGAAGATTCCTTCTACTATTATACTCCCAAAGTCGTCTCGGTCTTCCTAACGGTCTCTTTCCCTCTGGTTTACCAACCACGATGGAACATAATTTTCGTTTTTATCCCCATCCGAGCTACATGGCCTGCCCATCTTAGTCGACGCGATTTCATTATTCAGTCTCCTCCATTCCCCAGTCATCTCGTCCCGTTTCGGTCCGTATATCTTTCTCAAGAATATATTTTCAAACACTCGTAATTTATGTCCATCTGCTAGGGTCGTACTCCAACTTTCGCAACCGTAAACTATTACCGGCAGAATAACTGTTCTGTATATTTTCAATTTCAACTTTCTTGATATTAATCGCAAGGTGAGTAGAAACGTGCGTTATCCGATGCTAAGCGATTTTTTATTTCGTACGTGACCTCGTTTTTACATACAAACACCGTAGCGATCCCGGTGGGGACACAAGTTGTTCCCGCCCTTAGTAGCTTACTAGCTCGTTTAGAACTATAATAACAATTCAATTAATCAATCAAACAAAAACACTTTAATAAAAGAATGATGAGAGACACTAGAAAAAAAAACTCAAATAGGCATTTCCTTGCACCATCTCACCACAGATAAATTAAAAAGGATACGTAAAGATATCAATATCAGTCCTGTAATTGTACTACCCAAGACATTAGAGAAAAGTTTCACTCATTATAAAAGATATTTTATTCCTATATCAAATTATATGCCAGTGTGGAGAGAAGAGTACTGTATGTAGTATGACGAAAATAAATTTTAAGACCAGGGTCAGCAAGCATATAAGAGATGCAGAAAATGAAACTCCAGTTTCTCAGCATTTATAAATCTCATCTCATATCATTGTAAACACAGTAATATATATATAATATGTTGAGGGCTTCGGCTCTCCTCTCCCAACACGTCTGGTCAGCGTGGGAGCAGTAGACCACCTCCTCCTTCCGGGAGAGGCCTCATCCAGTAGTGGATTGAATATGGCTGTGTATTATATATATATATATATATATATAAATAAAATACAGGAGCCACGGTGGCTCAGTTGGTAGCTCACCTCTGGTGCTAGGGGTCGTCTGATCGATCCCAGATCATTTCATGTGGTCTTTGTGGACAAACACCGTGTGCGTGGGTTTTCTCGGGGTGCTCCCTTTTCCTCCCACTTTCTTCATTCCACGCATTCATCCCATCATCATCCGTACGGCCTAAGCAATAGTTGCCTAAAGGTTTTAAAATAAATTCGGATTCAAATTAAAAAAGACAGTCAGCAAAACAGCGAATAGTACATCGTGTTTCAGACAGAATTTTTAAATTTATTAATAAAAATGTGATAGAGGTACAAAAGAAATGACCAACTATGAACTAAGGCTTAACGTTCACTCACCATAATTACAAATCCTCAGTGTGCCCTGCACGGACATCAAGCCTAGAGCTGAATTCATTCCGAACACATCTGAGAATGTATTCTGTCAGAATTTACAGAAACTGTGATTTTTGTTCGTAGCTCATTGAAGTCAGCGGTTAGTGGTGGAACATAAACACAGTCTTTTACGTTTCCCCATAAAAAGAAGTCAATGGTGTGATTTATGGAGATCTCTAGTGGGGTGGTGGGTGTCCCCGTACATCCAATCCAGCGTTGAGGTAATATTGCCTAGACGCCTTATTCTCAATAACTAAGCGTAGCGGCTGTTTGGGCGCCGGTAGCAACATCTAGCGATAGTCGTATCAAATTTCGAACTGCGACCATTCACGTGGTACAAGTTCCATTCAGCTCGGGTTCGTGGTTCCAGAGATAACGGTTTTAAAATTGGGTCATTCTTTTTAAAACACGCTGTATATGAAAGTTTGTATATAAACAAGAATCTTTGAACCAGTATCAAGGATTTATTGAACAAGGTTTGGCTACCTTTATTTAAATAAAACACACTAACCAGCATTCCCTTTATTTTCCTTTTACATCGTTTATACCATATTTGATTTAAAAAAAAAAAACTTAATTTCACATACACAGTAAAAGTTTTACATAGTTTCCTTTGGTTTATTTTAAGACGAATGCATTCTATTGAACATTATGTGGCACCTCCTTGCTGCTACTGACGTAGATATCCATCAATTTACCTGAAAGATAACACAGTGAGAAGGTCATAGTACTGCTTATCCCAAGAATTTCTTTTTATCCCTCCATATAACCTCATCCAAAATTCGATTGATAAAGCGTACGTCTAGAGACGCGAAAATATTGCCGACAGTAGTGCTTGATAGTGTTTTTGCTCCTCTTTGTTTGAAGAGCAACTGATAACATATTGTGGGCGTCACATATTTCTGCCAGACCTGCTCTTCTTCGTTTTGAAATAAATCTTTTCTTGCACCTTTCAGAGGAATATACATATCGTGATTGAATGGATTGAGAACGACGTGAGCTCTACGAAGGTTCGGCGAGCGCTTAAGAGATCTTTAAGCGTGAAGTTTTTGCTCTCGGACAGTGTGATAGACTATATTGAAAAGCATGAACTGTATCAATTGAAGGACAAGTAAGTAATTGACTAAGTCTTTTTTTTTTTAGTATAAATGTTCTTGTGAGACGAGTGCAATTTTGAGTAATACTTTGTTTAGTGCTGTTGTTGGTGTGCATCTTTGGATAGTAATATTAGTATTTCGTGCGTTAATCTCAGTATTCGAGCTTTTCATGCGATTTCTCAAATTCCTTACTAATGTAGTCGATTGGCAAGTAGGATACTACGTTCAATATTTATTTACTTCCCAGCCGGATGGAGAATGTATGATGTTGAGATATGGGCAGATAGGTTTTAAGGTAGCATTTTTTATTATTTGTTTTACAAGTTATTTCAAAATCTTGTTTTTACTTTCTTGAAAATTGATTCGAAGCGGGTCCGAAATATTGGCCATGGATAGTTCATAACATAACCAGTATTACATTATGAGGCGCCAACGAGAAATAGCGTTACTTGATTTTTTTTTTTTTTTACATATTTGTGGTTGATTTTTGTATATCAAGTTTCAAGAAAGAAATAAGTTTATATTTGTATTATTTTGACCAATGTTGGTTTTGTTCTTTATCCTAAGTAAGAACTTTTAACAAGTTTGCTCATGTGAATTTCTCGCTATCTTATTAGAGAATAAGATAAGACTAACGGATAAGACTAACGAAAATCTAGGCTGTAAAAAAATGTAGCTTCAGTTGTCTAGTTTATGAAGAAGAAAAAACAGTTTATGAAATTGGTTTTCCTTTTTTAAAAAATATAGATGGTTTCTGTCTTAAGTGCATTTGATTCACGACTTTTATTATTTACTTTCATGTTTGCTGTATATACCTGTTTGTGTATTTACTAATATTTCCTTTGTAGTAATGATGTGGTGGTAAGTTTTCAGCGGGTAGACGCGATAGTAGTCTAGCTGACATTAAGAATAGAAATGAAGCATTAAAATAGGTAGCTACTTGAAAGATTTATTAAATATTTCTGTTGAGAGAATTGGAATGTTTTTTCTTCTTTTGCACAATTACATATACGCCCATGTTCAGTGTAGTTCAGTATGTATTTTGCGATTTCTGTACGGTCAGAATTTGCTTATGTGAAGGTTTAAATTTTGTTAACGAAGCGTTAGGATAAAAGTTAACGTGTGGTTTTATTCGTTCACATTGAATTTATTCGTAGTAGCCAGCTTCATTTACAAAATCAATCACAGCTCTATGACTATTCTTTGGTGCATTGGAAACCTGTGGATCCGTATTCTTGACAAGACAAACACAAATATGTATCTGGATAGTGCAACTTATTTTATCCAGTATCTGAGTCTCCTGCCATAAGCCTTCATTCCGTTAACCGTATGGTTGAGGGAAAGTGCTGTCTCACTAGTGATTTTAATTACTTCATGTCCTGGTTGCTGAAAAAAACTAGGATCACGTTTCCTTTGACACAGGTCGTTCAGGAGATTAATATTTGTTAACCAATCGAAATATAATAATCGGAAGTAATTTGCTGTGAGCGACAAGCTTCAATGCTCTACTTCGATTACCCGTTGGGGTTATGATTGTGTTCCCATTTTAATAATTACAAACATCCGTCTTGACCTTTCAATCGTACGGCCCGGGTTCGATCCCCAGTCAGCTCCGTGTTTTTTCGACTAGTAATCGGCCCAGATTGAAATAAACAGTTATAGTACGTGAATTGGCTTATAAATGTAAAGTTATCGTAAGTTTATCAACTACCCTTCGAGCCATCTTTCGTAGACACACACGTAGTAAATACAGAAATTCCGCTACTTTGTCCACGAACAATTCAGTTCATGAAAAACGGCCGTTTCATATAGGAGTATCAATCCAGTATACGTGTTCAGTAGAGCTAAAAATTCTAATTTTAAATCACCATAGGCTCCCCAGTTGCGCCCAGTTCCCATGACCAAGTGAATACCTCGGGGACTTTGAGACGGTACTGGGGAGGTAACCATTCCTGCTGCCAAATATCGTGACCGAGGTTTTCCTTAGTTTCCTCAGTTTCACCACGGACCGCGATGGTATCTAAACTACGTGTTTTAGTAGCTTCCTTCCTCATACTTGCCAACTGAGAAGTGTTCATCGAGAAGCGTTATTCTTCAGACGTGCGATGGGCGTGGCTCAGTTGGCTGCCTGCTTCTATACGTGTTGAAATATGTTAGAAGTATATTGAACGCAGTGGCTCGAAGTTTTCTTTAGCAAAACTGTCGATCCTGACCTTAGAAGTTTACGAGCTTGTTTTTGTGTTAATTACAACTTAAATATTTTTACTATCGTTCGCTTTTTTTTTATAAGGCAGTGTACATATTAGTTAGAAAACATGACTTGGAAATCACAGGGAGAAAAATGGCTAGTAACACATTTATTTGTATTATTATTTATATTATATATACTAAGGAAGGGTTTTCCAATTCTTTCTCTACAATTACATTAACCTTTTCAGAAAAGAAGAGTGAAGAAACCTGTAACTTTCACCACATCATTGCTTCAAGGATAATTATTTTATATATATTCTATTTAAATTGCAATACCGCTAGGTTTTCTCACCTCTTCTGTAGTACGTTGCTAAGGTACCATACAGTGACTTCCACAGAATGTAGTAACTTCAGTTTAAAATCGGACATTTTTCTGGACCACAATGCTGTCCCAAAGTTACTATTAGCATTTTTCGGCGTCAGTGATGTTCATTATTGAAATACGAAACAGACTAAAGTTCCGTGTGTTTTTTCTTCTTTTATACTTGAAGAATCAACATACCACATGCGATATCTCCGACGAGTTCTTTTTCTTAAACTTTCCATCGTTTTAAGTGATAATCATCATTATGAGCTCAGTTTATTCTACCGCTCAAAACATGAAAGCCTTCTCTTACTTCAAGCGGACGTCTAAACCACAAACATCTGGAGGGAACCTCCTGCTGTTTTTTTGTAGTTTTGGACCGAAATGTTGCCACTCCTTTATTTAATATTCTTGTCTTCCTTTTCCTCTCTGGGGTCGCTCAAGTTAGCCTTCAGGAGGGGAGGAAAGGAGTTCAAGCTTTTGCCATCTGCTTTGAGAAAGTGGCAACGCCGAAGAAAATTTCTTGGCGGAATCTTTCCAGCGGTGGGTGTTAATGTTTGGTTAACCGCAAGTGGTAAGGGAGCCGGCTGCTGAACCGAAGACTTTCATGAGCTGCATTCTACAATAAGAACAGGGAAATAAGCAAATTATATAGCTAGATAAAATCGCAAAGGTATCATATCGTAACCAGCATATAGGCAGTGGTCCACGGTCTAACAAGGGAACGTTACCACATGTCCAATGAAAGGAAAACAGACAATTCGCTGCTGATCATTGTGATATCAAAGGGAGAAAAATAATCGTAATCAAACCGAAAGTGGTCCAAGCAGCGGACTGAATGAGGAGACGATCAGAAAGAAGAAGAAAAAAAACCAGTGTCATGTACAAAAAAAAGGGGGGGGGGGGAGATAAACGCGACAAAGCATTTGTATGTTGCTGTGGAGTTAGTATTGTGCCGTGACAGATTGTTCCTTGATCCAGAATTCTTAATGGGGAATCGAGAGAGCTTCAACAACATACAAGCACTTGTCCACTTCCAGTTTACAGTTCCTAACTTCAAGTTTGGATTTTATAAATGCTTGAACATAGCAACATTTAAAATCTTAGCGCAGTACTCGACTCGTTGGTGACGAGTGTGTAACTTGTGGCTGAGAGTCCTTCATGCGATATGCATTTTGTGCTGATATGTTTTGTGTGAAACATGCCTTAACTGAACATTTAGACACAAATATTTTGAATTAATAGGCAGAAACAGAATTAACGTTTTTAGTAAATCAAAAAGATATGTGATTTGACTATTAAACATGGTTTCATTTTGTTGTTGTTCATCATTGTTGAGTTTTGTTTGTATTTTATCTCAGTTCCCTCTTTTGTTTTGGATAAAAATGCACACTGCATTTCCCCCCACCCCTTTTCAACATGTGATGACGTTCCCTTGTAAGATAAAGATCCAATAGGGAGGATGAACCATTGTCTGTAAGCTGTGTTGGATCTTATACTGTCATGATTTGACCTTTGAATGCAGTTTTACCTACGTCCATGTTCCTAATCCAAGCGTTTGATGACGATGAATCAGAAAGTTCGAAAATTTGAGCATGAAAAACTAGTCTTTCGCGGGATATCGTTTGGAGTCTTGTTTTAACAGCTCTGTATGCGATGATATTGTGGAAGACTATTCAGGAAAAAACTGAAAACGTGGGAAAATCTGTTGGTAATCTTTCATAAAAAAAACAACTTATTTTTAAAAATTACAATAATTATGACTCACTTTAGAGTAAGGTTATCAATTAAGTCTCTTATCGAGTTTTAATGTGTGTTTTTTTTCTGTTTCTTTCTCTTGTGCTTTCATTATTCCTTTTTGTGGATTAAGTAGTAAGTATTCAAGTGTTGTTCTTACTCCCTCACCCAATGACGTGCACATGGAACCAATTAGTCCCATGTATACGAATGATAAAAACGAAACGTTTTTGGTTCCTCCAAAGAATTGCACCTCGTTCATAAGGATTGAGCAGGTTAAAAATAGTGAGAAGCTTCAACTGCATAATATTATCACCTCAGAGAATGAGGAGAACAAAATGAAATCGTTGGGTTATCCAGGGCAAGCTATGCAGATTATCACAGCTGATGGGAAAGTGACTACCCATAGCATTGAGGTGAGCAATGAACCGCAGAGTTCTGACCCGGAAGCTCCTGCCGAAACAGGAGTCTCTAAGGAAGAACCTGTGGCGAGTGTACAAATACAGATCACGAAAGATGGTATTAAAGTTATTAGTGATAAAGAGACAACAGTGTGATCTTTGTGTAGTTTAGTCAACAAAATATAATTTAACGTTCCGTTAAAAAGGAATTGAATTAAAATATGACAACAGTTTTGTAGTAGAATGAGAAAAAAGAGTATTTGTGATATATATTGTATGAATCGCTCATAATAATAGTATTCTTTTGGGGGTATGAGTGAGCGTTTTTCATAGAATCGAAGGAAAAGGGATTGTTTCCGACATGTTACAGCTCACGTAAGGTTCCCAACTCCCTACGTTGTTCAAATTTTGTGATATGCTGTTAATGTAATGCATTTCTAATGATCTTTCTCATCTTCAGCATCGTTGTTATAACCTTTGTCTTTTCGTTTTTATTTGTGTTTAGTTTTCTTATTTCCTTTTCCTTTTATTTTAGTGCTTTCTTCTATTTTCTGTTCTTAATTTTTCTATTTTTTCCCTTTTATATTTTCTGTCCTTTTCCCTTCTTTAACTTTTTGTGTTTTTCTCTCGTTTATTTTTATGTTCTTTAGTTTCACTTTTCGTTTTATCTTTTATTTTTCCTTTCGTTTCCGCTATTTCTCTTTTACTTATCCTTTTTACATTCTTTCTTTTATTTTATTATTTTCATTATTTTGTTATTTATCCTTTCTTTTACTTATCTTTTGTTAATTTCTTTATTTTTATTTCTTCTTCTTTTATTATATTTCTTATAGTTTCTTTATCTTTGTTATTTTCTTTATTTTTCTTGTTTCTTTCTCTTTTATTTCATTTTAGTAGCTTTGTTACTTATTCTTTCTTGTACTTATCTTTGTTATTTTGATTCTTTCTTTTTATCGTCTTTGTTACTTATCCTTTTTTTTTAAACTTATCTTTATTATTTCTTTCATTCAGTGACTCTTTCGGTGACTTAGACTACGTGTCAAAGTTTTCATTTTGGCTGCTTGTCAGCCTAATACCTGTGTTGACGTTAACCTATATTTACAAATGGAGTTCATGGCTACATTTAAGTGAATCCTCGCAAAATAACTCAGACAATTGGAGATGACATTCTTAACTTCCAAGCGAACGTGTTTTCTTGCATGTAAATATGAATTGTTATTAAGAAGAGACGTTTAATTATTATTTTTTAAGTGTAATTGATAATTTCGTGGAATAAAGCCTATTTTCATGCGTTGCGAGTCGAAATTTTTGTTGAAAGTTAGTTAGTTGGGTGGGAGTGTAATGAGCTAAGTCTTAGTTAAAACCCTTTCGCTGCGGAATTAAATTTTCGGGTATCCTGGAAAAGGGGCAATTAATCAGCTACCTGCTACGTTTTGAACTCTTTCAGATTCCAAATCTGAAAGACTGTCAACTTCACCCTCATCTCCTGACAAATCAGAATCAGAATCTAGCAAAATTGCAGCTATCAGACTGTCGCTGATTGTCTTACTGTCCGGCATTGTTTACTGCTGTACTTAGCTAGCCTCAAACCCGCAAACACACCACAACAGAATGACGCAAAGGTTTCGTATTCCTTTGTGCTTCCCTGCAGAGTTCCAAGAAATCGCCGCCAGTTGGCAGCACAATGCAACGCATTATCACTACCACATGTTCCGTATACAATGAGCGACTGAAATCGACTATCGCAGCCAAGTATAAACAAAAAATAGACGTTGTGGACTAAAGTCGATTTCCGCAGCGAAAGTGACCATATATTAGAACAAGTTATGATTGAACAGAATAATTAACATATGTACATGGGATAGGTATTGTTCTTCGCATGTTATTTCCTAATTTAGTGCATTAACAAGTTTTGTCGTAATTATTTTAAAAGAGAACTCTGTAAGCTAGACGGCTAAACATGTTGGTTATTCTGAAATGGTACTCTGATATATTTGAAGTAATTTCTACTCTGAACTTAGTTTAATTTCTTTTAACAGCGTGCAACAGTACTGAAGTAGTCGTTTGGATTTTAAATAGTAGAAAACCCACTTTTTTTTTTTAACAGTGAGCATTCCCGGTAGTTATAATAACACAGGTCTACATATTTACGGTCACTAAATATTGTTTGCTTCAACATAGGCGCCTTAGAATGAATTTGGCTGCTTATTTCGGAAGTGACGTCAGATTTGGTCTATCACGTAAGGTTTTGGCATAAATTTAATTTGTAAATAAAATAATTGAAAATGTATATTATTTTTTATGTATCTGTCTTTGCTATGAAATCGCAGCAGTGATTTATCAAAATAACTGATCTTCAGGTGATTATTTTGCTGACCGTAGATTATTTCTATCGCGTAAGCTTTTTGAAAGAAAGGGAGAATTTAATGAATTTTTAAAGAAAACCGATAAAATCAAGTATGAATGAAGAAGAGAAACAGAATTGGGTTTTGCACAATTCTTAAAATGATGTCAAAGGAAATTCTGGCTAAATTTTCGCTCGTATTATAGCCCAACTTCCAGAAGATATCTAACGGGTTTCCCACCGTTGCTTCTTAATTATCTCTTCCCTGTTTTCCAGAAAATATTAAGGACGTAGCCTGAATTTCAAAAAATTCTATTTTCTTAATTACCGTTGTCTTTATTTATCGTGAGAAAGGTTAGGAGACATTGGTGTTGGACACATTAACTAAGTGTCTTATTAGTGCTGTTAGGGCTAGAATGTCAACGAAGGTAATGTTCCTTATATTCATAGCTCAAGTGTAAAATAATATGTTTATATCGGGAGTCAGTATGTTTAAGAAACGTCATGCTTGCGCGGGAGACTGTAGTTTTAAAAACAAATAAACTTTCCGCCGCCGGTAAAGTCTCCAATAGGTACAGAAAAATAATAATCGCGTCACTTTAACGGTTTCGGAACTCAACTGTTTTATCTTTAGGAAGAGTAAACGCCAAAGGTTTATTGCGAAATATTGCAAGAAATAGAGTTATACCCAGTTTTACAATCGACGGCTTATCTTGTGGTCAGGGCTAAGTTGAGGCCAAGTCATATTTTGCGTACGCAGATTATCCAAAATATGATTTGGCATCAACTTAGCCCTGACCACAAAATTAGCCGTCGATTGTAAAACTGGGGGTAGGTAAGTTGTGCAATTTGCACAGAAATATATACGTGATAGACAAAGAATTTAGGCGAAACTTAGACAAGGTACTGTGTACATGTTCTCCTGCTAGGCTTCAGTAGCGATAGTCCGATTTGAATGATATATGTGTTACTAGATACGTCTCGCCGAGACCTTTCTAACGACATCTCAACCACCTTCGTATCCCTATTAGTTTGAAAATTGTTCCCATTAGTTCCTATGGGGAAGTAGGATCCCCACTCATCCAGTTTGAATGATCTATGCGGCTTTGAACTCGTCTTGCCGAGACCTTTCCAACGACACTTTCGTGGCTCTAGTAGGTCTTTCACACATTGTTGACAGACGGACAGCACTTTCGCTACAGCTAAAGTGCGTTTCAAATTTGAAATCGTCTCATGTTAGAACACGTATTACTTTTCCAAACAGCGCAAATTGTGTAGACCAGTGAACGGAAGTTTGTTTCATTGTCTTTCCCCGTTCTGTCCTCTCCATTTCTTTTTATTTTGACGTTATTTTCTAATTACAAGACGACAAGCTAATTTGTACTTAATAAGCGCAGTTTTATTTAGTTAATTAATGCATTCTACACCAATAGAGCTGCATCGGTATAGAGTACATAAAATTACCATATACCTACTTCGTGGCGAAAGTTTGAGTGCTTAGTATGATGAATGTACGGAGTGGGAGGAACTTACGTGAGCTAACTAACGTTCCCTTCTTGCAATGTGTTTCTCAACTATTTGATACTCTAAACTACACTTTGAACTGTCAATTTCAAGTCTTTCATATGCTGTTTAGTCCCTTTTGTGTCACCTTTTCCTATTTTGTTTGGGAATTAGTAAAATAGACAATTGCATTGTTGTCTTGGCTGTACTTTTAACTGTTCTTCCAGTATTGTTCCATTACAAAAAAAAAATTATTTGACTTTAAGGGACAGTCTTTTTGTCCCAATTTTTCTCAGGTTTTCTCTATAGTCTGTGTCAAAAATATTTAAGAGAGGACTGATAATACTTCTTTTTAACAGATAGAAAGTGAAAAAACGCTGTCTATTCCTAATCTTAATGTACCTGCATTTGAAGTGCCAAATGCTGTTTATTTCGTTGAACAGAAGTGAAAATGATGGTAAAGATGATGATTAAGGAATGATCTGAAGCAATTGTAGATTGTGGTCTGCTATCAAACACCAAGTTAATAAGCATTAATGTGATTTGTTTGTTTGTTTCCCCTACCTCTATCTGCTAAGAACCCTTCTTTTTTAACGTCTAGCTTGCAGCGGTGTATATTCTATATTTTAATAGTTATATCTTGATTCAAGAGCCTAGTCGTTGGGTAAGTGATGATAATTATATTGTAAATATAATTAGAACTCCAAATACGAGTTCTGAAATTGAGATTTTTCAGTGGAAAGTGTACCCGTTTTTTATTTACTTACTATAACCGTACATCATTTCTGAAAAGCTGTTGTGTAACATACAGATAAACTGTTGCTCGAAAGACACTTGACACTGTTCTATGGATTCTGTTGGAGATGAACTCCTACACTTTTCAATTCTATAACCTATCTACTGGATTATTTTTTTTTGCTCCCCCACATTCTGATCATGTACCAAATTTTCAGATGATTTCCACAACTTACTTTACATGTTATATCTGCTGATGACCTTAAATGTCAAGTTATGGTTCAGTAAAACTATCGGATCATGAAGTTGATATGTTTGTTTAATTAAAGAATGTCATATTCAATTAAGTAATCAAAATGAAACTTGCACGGGCTTAATATAGAGTGTATATGCTGTCCGTAATCGTTCATTGCATTGTCATAAGGGATGCAGTGTTGCCAATCTATATGTATAAAAACAAACGTCCTGATTGACTGACATAACGCCCTGGCCAAACGGTTTAAGCTAGAAACTTGAAATTTATACAATTCACAGGTTTTGTGATGTAAAGTACCACTAAGGAAGGATTTGGGGAAATTCGGCTTCTAAAGGGGTGAAATGGTGTTCCAATTATTTTAATATACAATGCTCATATCTCGGAATCCCTTAAGTCTACAAACAAGAAATTTGGTAGATTTTATTACCTTTTTCACAATAAACCTTGTGTTGGTAAATGTTGAAATGATCACAGAAAAATTGACAGCCGCCGCGACCGGGACTCGAACCCGGATCTCCCAGTTGCCGGCTAGGTATGCTACCG
>JAGDQP010009673.1:23893-58222 GCA_022664845.1 Lepisma saccharinum
CCTTTTAAAGTAATTAGACATGTGTGTCACCGTGTTTTGATATTGGCTCTGGAAGGGGAGGAGGCAGGTTGATTTTTTAATATAACTATACTGACTGACGTATCAACGTCCAGCCAGGCCAATAGACTTAAACTAGAAACTTGAAATTTACATTGAATATGGCTTTAGTTAATATATTTCACTGATGTTCGGTAAGGGAGCAAAAGGGCATTTTTCGAAAGAAGAAATAAATTAATTTCTTTTTTAAAAGACGAGAGTAAAAAATTGCTGGTCTGAGGTGGGATCGAGCGCAATACCCTTATCATAGCTCTCCAGTGCTTTATCCACTAGATCGTAGAGCCCGATGGTCGAAGACTGCTTCCGAGCGATCGAAGCTGCGGCCAACTGCTAGTTTAATATACAATTATTTTTTCAAATGGCACCATATATTGTGAAATAGCACATTAAACCAGAAATCATTAAGCACGCACGGTATGCAATATTGCAAACTTTGGAAGAGATTCCATGGTATTAATATCCATTAACCACTAACATATGTTTTGCATCATTTAGGATCTTTATCTTTCATGCATACCATCTATTATTTGAGTCACTTATGTATTTATTTTTTTAAAAAATAATACCGTATCCGTAAAAAATAATGCCAATATTGCTTTGATCGTTCTGCATTTTTGTATGGCTAGTGGTACTTACACCACATTAAATCAGGTTACGTCCGAATGTAGATTTTGCGTGATATGGATCACGGACTGACTGGGGGAATTATTCCGGGGAATACTGTGTTATTATTTTTAGTGTGATGTGCTCTTTCAATACATGTAATAAAACAAACGTAGTTCCATTTGAAAACAAAGTTGTTACTTAGTTGGCAACACTGCGTTACCTATGACAACACAGTGCATGACTGCCTATAGTCTATATATTCTGTATCAGGGATCTTCGATTATTTTGTTCCTGGAGTACAGATGAATTGTAACATCACAATAAAAAGGCCTTCGCGGTCCAGATAGTTAGTAGACTATGGATAAGACAGGATGCTAAGACTCAATTGACTTCGCATTCGGGGGATCTTTGGTTCGATACCAGCGCTCGACTGTGCTGACTGAGATTTCTTTAGGGTTTTCCTCAGTCACACCAGGCTAATACCGGAGTGGTACTTTCAACTTAAGCCCTGACCGACTCCTTTCTCCATCACTATATCGGCCTGAGCCATAGGTGCATAAAAGTCAGAAATAACTTCAAATAGAAGAATAAGACTGTAAGACTATTGGCTACTCCGTGTAATTGTATGAAACCACATGAATTTGCATTACACTTCAATGTTTTTTTTTAACTAGTGAAGTGTGTACATTGCATTAACACATTACTCTTGACATCTTGTCAAACCCCGAGTGAAACAGATGCCAAAAGGCCTTAAATAAATTGAAACCGTGGAGATACGGGTGTAAAGGCTTCGGGGTCTGAATCCGGACCGGAGTCCGCGATTTGAAGACCCCTGTTCAATATTAAGCCGTGAAAGTTCCATTTCGATTGCTTAAATGAATCTTTAATGAAATATGTCACTGTTTCCCATAGTTAGACTTCAACTTTATTAAGCCATTGACAGCTACAACTTTGCCCAAAGTCATACCTCGCAGTGGACTACCAAATCCACACTTCAGATTTTGTAAACATGTTTTGGAAGCATTCCTTGTAAGTTAGAAATTTTTGTTCGCTTTCTCTGAAACAGAGCCGTTAATCAAAACATTTTTTAAAACGCCCTCTTTAGGGTACTTTTCTCATCATCCTTCATTCTGTCTCTCTATAGAAAGACATTCTTAGACAGTACTGGACAGGGCTGGAATTCTAAAACTTCATTTCTGTACATTTTTCGGAAACCTGAAAAATACCGAAATTTTGAAACTATTTATTAATACAGTATATCTTAAAATAGTTAAAATGTTTTTGTTTTTTTTTACATCATAACAGTGTTTCAAAAACTAAAATTAGCCCCCAGAATAGGTTCCCTTTTCATGTTTCAAAAACTCGAAAATTAGCCCTCAAAATACATTCACTTTTCATTTTCCTAAAGGGGCCTCCGGAATTTACTTGTAAACTCTTAATCTGACCACTTTTTGCTTTAGAAACGCCGAAACACCATATCGTCACCATTGAAACGAGAAGGTACTATGTCCATTTTTTGCTACTTTTGAGAGAGAAAAAAAAAACAGTTCTAAAGTTTGAAGTTCCATTTAAAGTCTGGATACATTCATTTCATTTCTAGCCACTTGGAGGTTGTTTTGTGAGATATTATTTTTTGGGGTTAATGCCCTTCAGTACAAGGTCTTTTGACTTCAGTATTAACTCCATTTTGCCAAAAAGTGGACATAGTACATTCTGGTTCCAAGGTGACGATATTAACAATTAATGAGGGCTTCTACTATGGCTTCCATTAACTATTATTTCCAGTACTATCTGAATAGACGTATACGATAATTAATTGTAGTGTCCAGTACTACACCTCCACGGGAAATAGGAAACACATCGTAGATGAGTCGGTCATTGATCCCGCGACTTCTCACAGTAGTTTTATTTATTTTTTATTTTTTCACTAATAATGTATGTATTTTTTATCATCAATAACACTTTCCACTGAAAACCATCAAATAATTTAAGCAACTAATGTATATAAATAATGTGATTTTAAATAATTATTATAACTTTTGTTTCAAACACTTTGTAAATTGTATATATATTTAATGTAACAGATAATTTACAAATTCATATGTTGTAAGCAAAAAATAGACCAAATGTTACAACAATAGTTTTCTTTTTGAATAAGATGTTTGGCTGTCTTCCCTTGTTAGGAATAGTGGACCAAAAGCGACTTGTATAGGCGTTGTTGTTTGTAAATATGCTTTTGATTGTTACGTAGATACGAGCATTGTTTCGTGAGGATTATGTACAGGTCATGTGTTGTATATACTATACATTTCATTGAATTGTGTGAATCCTGATTATGAAAATTGTGTCGTCAAAGACTAGATTTTTTTTTTTTTTTTTTTTGGTAAAGAGCTGAAATGAGCGTTAAGAGATTTATTCTGGTTGTCCCTTTAATTTTGCTTATAGTGGTTTCCAGGTGAGAAGTGTTTCATCCTTGAGGGTCTCCTAAATTCTGTCCAATCATAAAGCTCCAATCCCGCAATAATTCCTAATGCTTTGCATAGAAGGAAGGGAGGCAGAAACTAGCAACATTGTTGAGTATTTGTGTGTGATTAGTTTTGAATTAAAACGCTTACCTTTTTCTGACTGCTCTAAACGATCTATTGTCCTTTTCCTCTTCTGTATAATCTCCAGAATTGCTTTTCTGTCGCTTTTTCAGTGCAATACTTAACCCTGCTGAACTTCTTCCGTTGTTTCTCAGATCCACAGTTCGAAGACTTCCAGTCATCTCCCTTTATTCCTTTGTAGACTCCATGTTTTTGATTTGTACGGCTCTATACTTTCTTTAATCATCTCTTGATAGCTCTTTGGTCATCCACTGTACTGTTCTTTCGCCTTGTCTCGTTTTCATAGTTGTTTCCAATTACTTGAAGCTGGATACTTGCTGTTCTTGGGTCGCCCTAATTGTTTTCTACAAAGACGAAACAAAGGAAATTGCTATTAAATCAAACATAACGTCGACAGTATAATGGATGCATGTGGCATTGTTTTAATGGGAAAAATTCATAAGCCATTATATGCGTAAGCCATATTGTTACCGCTCGTACAATTAACTTGATTTTAATGTGAATTTTTGAATTTTATTTATGGCCTTTAGTCATCTAAGGCTCATGCTGGGATAGGGGAGGGGAAAGGATCGGGAAGGTGTCGGCCAGGACCTATGTTGAAGGTTCCATTTGCCTGGGTTAACTGAGGAAAAACCCTGGAATAACCTCAGTGAGGATAGTCGACCGCTGGGGTCGAAACCACGACCTTCCGAATGGTACGCCAACGCTCTTCCACTGAACTGCGGCGGCTCGGTATCTTAATGTGAAAAACTTAACAATATCAGTTGTACTTTCGTGATGCAGTCAGTAAATTCGTGGACTTTTTTTTGTGTCGTTCTGGAGCACTACAACGGATAGGTTGGGCCATGAGATGGTGCTATGTCAGTTCTTTCGTCTCAGCAAGAGGTAGTTGCGTCCATACAGTGTAAACAGAACTACTGTCTCTATTGTGAAAGGTAGTTGAATGCGAGCGGTGGAACTCGCGAATGTCGCAGTTTGAACAATGGGAAATCGTCAGGTTTTCTAGCGAAACGTTTCAGATAATATTGGGTACGGCAAAGCAGCTTTGCGCTGGAGTGCTGTGTTTAAGTGGCATCAGCGTGTTGAACACGAGATGATAATACGTGTACGGGGACCAGAAACGGTCCTAACTGAACACAAGATGGAAGATGTTGCAAGTGCTTTCAATCGGTAGATGAACATCCGAAACGTTTCGCTAGTGGATTTGCCTAATTTTTGGCAGAACTTCGTTTTCCAGTTGGTCAAACGGCCACATTCTCGAGTTAGGCTGCTCGCTTCCGCTACCCTTCACAACAGAGTTCTATTTCTGCTTACTCTGTATGTATGCAACTGCCTCTTACTGGGACGACAGAAGAACTGTGCAACCTATCCAATGTAGTGCAGTACAGCGACACTATGAGGCCAGCTCACAAACCTAGTGACTGCACTACGTGTGAAAGTCAGTGTAACTGACATTTGTCCTCTACTGAATGTCATGAATGACATATTTGGTGAGAAACCTAACTATGGTCAGGTTTGAGAGGACGGGAAAAGTATCTATCGGAAGCGACAATTCGATAGTTTATTAACTGTAATCGATCATTTTCAACGTAATTGATAGTTTTCGAGTCTTTGATCAGTTAAAAGCAACCGATTTTTGAAGCGAGAGTTTAAATTACAATCCTATACAGTTCAATACACCTACACATAAAAGGGTTACTTGAAAAAAAATCCAGGATGTTTATTCAACCGAACGGGACATTTTTGTGGCCACTCATATCCGGAACATTCTTGGTTTTCCGGAGGGTCCTAACATCTTCCAGTTTTAATGTCTCTTTGACATGCATTGTTCAATCAGCATTTCTTAGTTTTCTTAACGGTATTAGAAAAAGTTGTTGACTTGAGCCAATCCATCAGCGCAGACCTCTCTGACTGTCTGGAGCTTGTTTCCTATATCTTCTTGTAGTTCTGTTTTATTTATTTATTTATTTATTGAATTTATCTCTTGGTTATAGTCTTTTTCTGTTTGTGTGTAGTCTTATCAAACGATAGTATTATTTCAATCTGTTTTCCTTCTGTTTGGATTTGTTAGTATGTGGAACGATAGACATACAAGACTAAGAACAAGTAAGGTGTGTAAGATTAAACTATTATTTAAGAAGCAATTGAAAAGCGAAGCGTTGTTGTTTTGATCTATTAAGCAATAGCTAAAAATTAAAAGTATATGTTCAATTATTTTCTGAATATATATAATTATATACTAGCATGTATGTTTGGCAGTAGAAAGGTCTCGGGCTTAAAATTCAAGCAAGTTGCACTAGAGAGTCAGCCCCACTGGTTCAGTAGTTACAGTGGGTGACCTCAGATAAGCACTGGGAACCGGCGTGCGTTCGAATCCAGATCAAGGCGGCCATCTTGATTGAGATTATCCAGGGTTTTCCTCTGTCTGTCAGTGAGAAATACAGAGATGTCACTTTCAATAGAGGCTTTGACTCCTTCCTTATTCTTATTCCCAAAATAGTGCTCACCGAGGAACGTCATTTCTTCATCTTGTAATAGGCTTAAGCCTTATCTGCCACTTCAATGTGTAATTTCAAGTAAAATAAATAATTACCGTAAAGTAATTGTGATTCACTTCTAAGAGACAAACCCATACTTATTAGTATGTTATTAACTGATACTTTCTAGTGATTATGACGATTCCGTGGTCACCATAAATTTTAAAACAGTGACTTCAGGTAAAATTAAAGCATGCATTACCGAGCGGCCGTAGCTCAGTCGGTAGAGCATTGAGTTCGCATTCGGAAGGTCATGACTTAGCACTTAGCGGCCGCTCTTCCTGACAGGTTTTCCCTGGTTCTCCTCAGCCCCGCCAGATAAATACTGGGCTGCTGCCTTGAACAAGGCTAGGGCCGAACCCTTCCCTATATTATTGTTAAATATCCTGTATAAAATTATCGTTGTGTAAGCTATTAAGGAGTCAGAGTTAGACAAAAAGAATAAAAAGTTATTAGAATCGTTCTCGGAATGTAACCACTGATTTCAGTGCGTATGTGTATGTCACCACAGCTAGTATTCAATAAACATGGGAAGTAGAAATTATAACTATACTGTATATTGTATTTTTATAAAGTACTATACTACAAGGATTTCTAATGTTCAGTTCTCAAGATGCTGCTACTGGATATTCATGTAATGGTTCGACGTCAGAAGACCAATCTTAATTCTCTGTTATCTAGAATTTGTGAAACAAACAGGCGTTTGTGGTTATACTGGAGTACATATTGTCTGAGGTATCATATATGTTTTGTTTGAGGTGAGTGCTTCTATTGTCATCGTGCGTAAATTGTGAAAGTAGCGCATTGTGCAATCCAGAGCTGAAACGGGTCATTCAGGTAATTCGAGTCAATTTTTGGACCGGGTTATGCGTGGGACTTGGCCTGACCTGTTGACTCGATTTCAACCCCGGAGTTTTCAATTATTTCCTAATTATACACTTTTGCGTTTGAACAATGTTTCTTTCAGGGGTGACCGGGAATGGGGGTGAGCACGAAAAGTATGATGTCGAAAACTTTCTAACAATAGTCTCATATTCCCCGGAAAGAACAAGAATACTGCTGGAGATGTGAAAATAACTCGGATAGGCAATTCTGAAAGAATTTGCGTATTTCACAGATTACAATATTGATTGATCCAATACACAGGAACAAACCTGGGTCAAATCGTGTCAAGAAAGAGTCACCGTGTCAGTTGGGTCAAAATTCGATCAACGGGCCGGTTGGTTACAGTCAGTTTGATCGTTGGACTCGGTTTTAACTCTGGTGCGAAGCATTACCCTCTTCAAAAATTTAAAATAATACTAAAAGTCAACTGAAAGGGTTATTAAAACAGACGTAACCGTATTTAATTTAATGTCATTTATTATTAAAAGAAACAAAAGTAAAGGTTTTTGGCAGTTCTAAAGTAGAAATTTTACTATTAAAAGAGTGAAAAATATGTGACTGGACCGGGGATCGAACCCGGGACCTTTGGGTTACCGTCCCAATGCTCTATCACTGCGCCATCCTGTTGACCCGCGTCCCAATCACACTCCTTCCACTCTTGGTGTCGATGTTCTCTCTCGAAACCACCTGTCACATTTCACTCTAATATTAATTGTATCTGTACCTTCAGAGGCTGGATGTACAGAAAAAATCGGAAGTTGCCTCCATTTCAACTTCAGAAGATCAAAGGTAAAAATTTCTAAACATTTGATGAAATGTGACCAAATCAAGAATAATTTGATGCTGATTGTTCATGTAGTAAGTTTCCAAATAGGCTTTCAATTGGAACTTACTCAATACAGAGGGTCCAAAAATGTAACAAAAAATGCTAAATTAATAAAAATGAAGGAATGGCTGTGAGACATGTTTGACTAATATTGTCACAAGTGTTTAAAGTGCTCACCGTTAAACGTTCAGACATTTCCGAGTTCACCGTTTGAGCAACGTTTACAAGGCCTCCCTACTCTTGGTTTATCCGCATCACACACTGTGTGATCGAGCTGAAATTTATCACGAGTACATGCAATTGTTCATCGTGTTGGAGGTTCAGTTCCAAACTGAAGCGTTCGCTTTCGTCGTTCTTCTTTATTAATTTCAAATTTAAAATGCCACTTAAAAATAATCTTGCCTTTGCTCGAAGGACAGCCGTATCACCGTTTTCGTCTAGTTGTCCTGTCAATCGCATGGTGGCGCTGGCATTCCTATGACTAGCACCAACTTTTGAGAGACTATTACACTGCACATTTCTGACGTAATTCAACTTCGAAAAGGTTCATAGATACCTCTTTTGAATTGCGTATACGTTTCTGAAGGGCTCCTTTGTAACTGTCTTTGAAATATTGATGTAAACGCTCCAGACTTGTAAACTAGCGTAGTGCTGAAGTTAATATTGTAATTTGATATCTTTAGATAATTTAAGATCTTTAAAAATAGTTGCTGTATATAACTTACAAAATCGATATATCCCAGATAGATTGTTTTTGTACTTAATTGTTCAATACAGCCGTTAAAAGTGCCAAGTTGTCTTCCTGGAATAATGTATGGTAGTCGTAATGAAGTAGATGTTTCTTCCTGTTTTCATTTTGCTTCTAAAAAGAAATTGAAAGGCAGAAAAATTGGCTCCTGTCATTTTTTTTCCAGCCGAATTATCAGGTACAAATCAGTACCCCCCGGCCCCTGGGTCCAGTCGGTAAAGTAACGGACGTCGAATCAGCAATATGGTGGTACACGGGTTCGAGGCGAGCTGCTGGCTATCCTGACTGAGGTTTTTCCAGTGTTGTTTCTGTTTCACCTGGCGAATGTCGGGGTTGTATCTCAGCTAAGACACTACCACCCACCACCTTAAAACAAAGCTACCTACTCTGTTACATTTGCTCGCGCTTGCTCGACAATTGATCTTAATCAATGTTAATTCCTTGTGGCTCAAAGACCTTGTATGTGGAATCGCGCAGCAAAATTTTCAGAAAAACTCCTTATTTGAGAGACTTGGGTTTGATTCCCAGTTTGTATACCTTTAAAGTTGTATTTAATCAATTCCCCATGGTCCAAAGTCTGACATCTTAGACTTCGGACTGTCTCTGGAGGGATAAGTAGATGGACTCCTATTGTCGACCATTATGACTGAGTTTTTCCAAATTTTTCACAATTTCACCAGACGAGTGCCGGGATTATAACTAGACTGAAGCCTTGCTCTATACTCCCAGCTGGTCCCTTTTCGTAAACGTTCGTCGAGGAACGAAATCCATCAAACTTGTGACGGGCTTAAGCCGTAACTGCTCGCCCACCTCGTTAATGTACGGCAAATTAAATGTAAAGCATTAATTCAAATGTAATGAGAAGCGAGTTTAAGGAGAAACGATAAACTTACCTACGATAATAGTGTAAATAGCAGTGAATGTCAGTAAGAAGATTGGTACCTGTTTGTAACGTAAGGTTCCTTGACTGTAGGACTGAACAAAATAATTCCATGCTTCATTATGCTAGTGCTTTTAAGCATTGGAATATATCGATTTTGTATTAATTTTTAAATTATGAGGCTTCGTAAAAATAAACAGCACATTATTTTACCCGATCCAGTCGAGTTTTCTCAGGTGCAAACGAAGCCGAAAGGTAAATTTTACACATTAAAACTGCCATAGGTGAGGAGTGTATGGTGATTTCTTTTACGTTCCATTAGTTACTGCCTGCGGTAGTTTTAATAAGTTCTACCCGTATTTTCACCTGACGAAGCTCGGCTAGATCGGATGAAATGTTGTGTCGTTTTCTTTTTTTTTTTTTAGAACATGGCCAGACGACCTTTCTCCCTTTCCAAAAATTTAGTTAGAATATATCTTGAGCTTTCTGTTAGTACACTAAACTGTCTGTATCAAACTTTATGTACTTTTAGAAATAGAATTTGTTTGTGTATATTTGAAAAAGTATTTATTTATAAAAGTAGTAAGTATTTACCATAAGTAATGGTAATTGTATGCAATTTTTGTGATACAAATTTGTATTATTGAAATAATCATCATCCTGATATTTGTTGGATTAAACACTCACGTTCCTCATTTATGAAGGTGTTTAAAAAGACGCACAGAATGAATACTGTATTTCGAAGTTGCCAAAAAAAAGTTAATAGTGCCAAAGATGACCAGTGATTTTGTAGAATTTTTTATTGTGTAGGGATGTTATTGTTCGTTTTAGTGCATCATTACTGCTCTTCTATTCGTCATTGCTGCTCATGTAAATTAGGGGCATAACTTTAACTCATTGAGTTATTTAGTTCCGCATGTAAATACCTAAACAACATGCATGCTGTGTTAAAACAGATTTAAAGAAAAAAAAAAGATATATCTATTCAAGGAACTGATATTTTAATATATCTTCTGTAGTTAATATTGAGTGAAGTCTTACTTATAGCACTTTACTGAGAAGACTGTCTGTATACTGAAATTTCACATCTTATTGTTCAATTTGGGTACAACAAATTTATCTCGCGTTCTATAAGTGTTTGTTCCGATGTTCTGTTCATGATTCCAATCATAGACATTTTAGTTTTGATCTTACGTCCTACCAAACACTTTGAACATGGGAGAAGTAAAGAATGTATTAGTTATTAGATCACAGATTTTGTTTTATCATTGATTTTTAAATTAATAGTGCTAATATTGTTGCTAATTTAAACTTTCTCAAAGCAACAGAGATTGAAGTTCTCTGTGAGGTTGGTTTCGTAATGCACGTGTTCATTGCCCTTGTATTATCGTATACATTGAAGGTAACGTTTTCGGATTTTTGTAACAGTCTATAACATAATAATAATAAATAACTACTGACTTTACAGACCGAAAGGTCCTGAGCCTGCCCCAACGCCATCTGTCCGCGTTTGCTGGAACTGTGTCCACCTGAGTGACGGCCGTGGGGTCAGCACTGCGCGTCACATTGACCACGAACAGGTCGTCACGTGTTTATTCATGTGACTCCCCAATTTGCCTCACGACGCCGAAAAGTGGGATGCTCCATCCGGGAATTGAACTCAGAACCACGCGGACATGAGTCCAACGCTCTAACCACTAGACTGTGGAGCCCCCTGTAACAGTCTATAAGTCAAGTATATTCATGAAGTGCTATATCAACTTCGAATGTATCTTCGAAGTGTAACTTGTTCATCTTCCCAGCAGTGCTATGACGAACCGAAAGTTAGTGTGCATCCATCGACAAAGCCTTGAGTTTCTGATGTATTCCTGGAATTATTGAACCGAACGTGGTGGCCAAACGAAAGCGTGGTCTGATTACAATCGAAAGAAGCTGAGTTCGAATCAGTGGAAAAGCTATCCTGACACCTGAGTCATTTGATTACTCTGTCGCACCAGACGAAAGTCGGAATGGTGGCGTCAGTAAAGACCATGCCCGCCAACTTTTCACTTATTCTTTCACGGATAGAGCAAAATTTGTAATGACGGCTTGTAGCCTAAAGTTAACTGCTTTGTCTAACCGGGTTGGGGATGTTTGTATTCTACTTGCGATTGCTTGAATGTTAAATTATGGTAGTTGAAATTATGTTTTTTATTTGGGTGAGTTCCACTACGGAAATGAAATAAAAATTATTATTACTCTTGTTGTGGTGGCTGGGATGACGAAAAGAGCTCAAATTCCTTTTTCGGCGTGGCTACCTGCGGCAATGGCGGCTCCGACGCCGGTTTCGGCTTTAGTTCATTCTTCTACGTTAGTTACCGCTGGGGTTTACCTACTAATTCGTTTTAGAGATGTTTTAAGTGACAGATTTATAGGGAGGGTGCTATTACTTCTTTCTGGTTTGACTATATTTATGGCGGGGGTGGGTGCTAATTATGAGTATGATTTAAGGAAAATTATTGCTTTATCTACTTTAAGACAGTTAGGCCTAATGATAATAATTTTATCTATGGGATTTTCTGTGTTAGCTTTTTTTCATTTATTAACTCATGCTCTTTTTAGGGCCCTATTATTTTTGTGTGCTGGAGCAATTATTCACGGAGTGGGGGATACACAAGATATTCGGCTATGGGCTTGTAGCCCATATGGACTACAAGTATAATTTTTCCGTTCTCATGTGTTTGATATATCACAGCACGTTACATGAAATGAAACCCATGTAACAACTTACTTCTAATACAATGCTAATTGTATGAATACTATATACTGCTATTTCAGTAATTATGGAGTATATTCAATATTTTAGAAAGAGTTTACACTTCGTAATGAGCTAAAAACCCTCCTTCACTCGTGGTCTAGTGGTTACAGTCGCGGACTGCTGAACGTCACTAGGGAGTCAAATAGGTTCGAGTCCTGCTGCCGGTCATAATGACTTAGGTTCTCCCTCAGTTTCACCAGGCGAATGCCGTACGGTACCTACACAAAAGGGCTGGCCGCTACCTTCTCTGCCCCTGGAAGAGTGCTTGGGGAGGAATGTTACCTCTCAGATACTTGCCTATCTGTCTGTAAATGCAAGTCGAAAATATTTTATGTGAATTAACTCGTACTGAAATGTAAAAAATCATCAGAATTGGAATCTTTAAAAATAATCATTGCCTTTATTTCGCAAGCAGTAGTTTAATTACAAAGTAGAATTTTGTCCTGGGGTTCTGTTTAGTGTTTATAAAGTCACTATGCAATAATAAACAACATTTTTGTTTGATGTCACTAATTACATGTACATTTAGTGAAGTTTGGGGCCCAAGGTGTGTGTATGTGTATGTATTTATCGCGTATATTCTCCTCGTACATCTGAATGTTGAAAGTGAACGCCCGTGAGTACCATACTATGTGTAGCCTTTGTGTTCTTATTTTTATGCATATTCCTCTGTTTTGTACTTCTTTTAATAAACAGAATCAAATGTGGCTGTATGATATTACGTGGTGTATATTAGGAAGTAATTTTAATTATATTCGTTCAGAATTTCAGTGTTCAATGTATTTTAACAATATTTAGCGCCACCTTAGGGTTGAGGTGATTCCATTGTTGATATTGATGTCAAGATTAATTACAGGCTGTTTTGTTGAATTTTAAAATGAGTCAGTCCTTTAAAATTTGTGTTCTGAAACTGAGAAAGAAATTTCCCTAAACGATGCAAGAGAATAGTATTTGTGGGTGATTTTAAGTTAAGAAAGTAGTCCTAAACTGTAATTATTAGCTTATTTTTTTTCTGTAGTTCATACGTTAATTATAAATTTTGAACTACTTTTGTGTTTTGTGGTTACATTATGATGATCACGTTTGAAGAAAAGTGAGATTTACACTTGAGAAGGTTTCCTTGTAAGTGAAAGTGGGATTTACACTTGAGAAGGTTTCCTTGTAAGTGAAATCTTGTACAGTCGAAGAAAAAAAAAACTTGGACTGTGTGCATTGTTAGGTTCTGTTATGTGAATTGTAGATGCGTTACAAGTTTTTGATACAAATACTTTGAAGCCTTCGGCATTGCTTGCGTGTGTTTTTTTAACCCTTGTTTTTCGTCTTCCCAGTGAGGTTTAGTTTTTATGTCCCCGACTGTACGTGTGAACTCCCATTTCAGATATTGAAACCTGAATTTAATTTGTTACTCATTCACATTTACGATAAGTGTTGAAACTATCAAGGCGTTGTTGTAATAACGAAGTTGTAAAAAATATTGCACAACATTCCACTTAAGTAGTTCTTGCATAGAAATTGTAATCTAGTGTCTGCTGTTCAATTTCTTCCATTCTGGTTTTGTGTTTCAGAAGTTTAGAATGTTAGTTGAAATAATATAAACAAAACTGAGCCGTAGTTCCTCAGAGTACAGTTAGGTGTCTAATACTGTGTATTTTGTACTGATATATTTTCAAAGTGATATTTGGAAGAATCACGATTCTTTGTGATTACTATAGAATTACTGAGATTTTGCACCAGCTTGTAGAAATTTAAAGGTACATACCGATATTCTTCTTGCGTACAATGTTAAATATGTAAAGACAAGAAAACGGAAGTAATAACACAGGTGACTTGTGATAAAAATTTACAAGATAAAAATACTTTTCTACTATTGCTATGGTTGTTAAAGTTTGTAGTCCCTATTTGATGTTAATTAAATCCTTGTTGCGTAATTTTCAGTTGTATTTAACTTTTTTTTTAAGTCTTTTATTACATACACTATTTAATGAAACGCCATTTTGTTTCTTTTCAGGGCTAGGTTAATTGGTTTAGTTATCGTATGTGGAAAACACTTTCCATCAAGCGTTTGCTTATATCTTTTAAGTGAATTTGCGTGTTTTGCATATAATAGTTAAATCATGGTCTAAAAGAAGAAAGGTGATTTACAATTAAACACAAACAGATTCATTCTTTTATTTATGTCTCTTCCCTTATTTGCAGCTTGTACTTTTTTCTCTTTCTCTTTATTTCTTTACTTAGTTTTCCTTCCTTATCTCATTTTTTTCATTTCTTTTTGTGTGTTTGTTTCTTGTCTATCTTTTTCATTTTCGTTTCCATGTTTTCTTTTTGTGTATTTCTCTTTTTCTTTCCCTCTTACCCGCTTTTCTTTTTGCTGTATTTATTTTTTACTGTCTCTTTATTCTTCTTAGTTTGTATCTTAAATTTCTTCTTTTCTTTGTTTCCCACTTTGGTTTCTTTCATTCTCTTTATCTATGCCTATTTAGTTATTTTTTCTCATGTTTTCTTATTATTCTGCTATTTTGTTCCTTTTTCGTTATTTTCTTGTTCTCTGTACTGTTTATTCTTCTATCATTCTTTTTCTTGTATGTTTTATTGTATTTTTCTTGGGTCTTTTCTCTCCTTCTTCCTCTTTTCCTACTTTTTTTTTTTTGCTTTTTGTATTTCTTTTCTCTTGTTTTTAGTATTATTATAGTATATTTTATTTTATTTTTTTCCAATTTTCTCTCCCCGTGCAACAACAAAAATGTTTCTTTGAAGAAATTCAAAAACATGCCCAGATTCTGAGTTATAGAGGTGACCAAAAATTATTATTGCATCCTCATCAATGACGTCATGTCACGACAAGTAATGACTTAGACATGTCGACTTCGCTATTCAGAATTGAAGTAGTACACAATACCTGTATTTCAACAAAGTTTGTGATTGAGGGAGGCAGCCACGTGAATAGTTTTCATTGTTAAGGGCTTAACATTACGTAATAGACAAGCATAGAAATTTTCTCTTAAGCTGGAATCTTCAGTGATAAACTTCACTTAACTAGATGTATGGGCTACTACTGTCTTTGTAGTTGACTAAGCCGACAGTTTTTACGTCATTTATGAGGAGGATACACTAACTTTGGGCGCCTCGAACTCAAACTACGCATGATTTTGAAATTTTTCAAAGCAAGTTTTGAAAAATTCGCACCTTCAATTTTTTGCACTTATTTTTGAAACACCCCTTATGCAGGGTATCCCAGTCATATACGCAAAAACTTCGGAACATAATTTATCACATCAAAATAAGAATAAAATTTCCTATAATCATGAGCCCGATTTCGCTTCGTGTTGGAGATAAGTGTTTCCAACTCGAAGTCCAAAGTCGACGCTTTATAATGAGAAGAAAATTAATATTTCTAACATGGTGCATCTCAGGAGTGAAACTACTGTCTCACCGGCTTGTCAGTGTTGCCAACCTGGTATAACATTATTTTTTTTTCAAATGGCACTACATTGTTTTATTGGGTATTTGGCATCCTCTAGTGATGATAAACACATGTAAAGTACACACCATGCTGTTGCAAACTGTGGATAAAACAGAAAATTTTTCGCGATTTGCCTAAGATATTTCATCCATAGTTTGCAACACTGCAATTGCATGCCTTACCTGTGTTGTTTATCATCATTAGAGGAGGTCAAATGCCCAACAAAACGATGTAGAGCCATTTGAAAATTTTAAGATAAGATAAAATGAGTTTTATGGGCGGATTATTCATTTTCTTCCCAATGTCAGGCGTCGACTATAGGGCTCCAAGTTGGAAACGCTGTATCTCCAAAACGAAGCGAAATCGGACCCATGTTTATAGGAACTTTTATTCTTATTTTGGTGTGATTAATCATCTCCCAAAGTTTTTACGTATATGACTGGGACACCCTGTATATATCACATATAAGTATAATGCCAAAAATGGCTTTAGAAACAGTTCTTGTTGACATTTTGAATTAAGTGTTGTGAGAATTAGCAGGTGGAAATTATCCCCTTAGCTAACAATCGTTGACCTGTTTGGATATCCTCAAAACTTTCTGGTAGATTCGCCATCATTATATCCAGACACAAGTGATCAATTAATTTTCTTAGTGTTTCTAAATACATGCCTGCTCATTATTACTTTCCAGGTGATTTGATTGTGGATTCTGATTCATAATGTAAAATATGCAAATAGTATGATACATACTTCGTATGCATATAGATTACTTCAGAATTTAATATACAAAACAAAAGGATAATATATTTTAATACGTATTTCGAAGTGTGGGAATAAAATACTTCTACATTAACAATGGGTTAAATATTTAACCCAGTGTACCTTGTGTTATATATATATGCTGCGTTACGTTTAGGAATTGAACGCGAATATGCTTATGAAAAAAATGTGTAGTACGTTAAGAAATTTGTCATCTGTTCCTTTCTTTACACAAAAGAAAATAACGAGGTGCCACGATTTGTGATATTTGTAGGTATAGTACAGTGCATGTGAACACAGTTTTAGCAATATTTTTTATATATATATAATTGAAAGGATAAAATTAAAACTGTATCGAATTATGCATAAATTGCATGCTAATTTTAATCCCTGTCTTTGTTATTGCTGGCATGAGAAAATGATGCAATGTATTAAATCGTATCGATTATTACCCTGTGCTAGATGATAAGTGATAAATTAGATCTAGTTAGAAAGTCACTTGTTTTCAAGCAACCTGTACTGTTTAGTGACACAAAACCAAAGAAATCTATCCTTGCATATATTTAGCCATAAAAGTTACTGAACTGCATCACTGCTTAAATAATTCTGAACCTAAATGCATGCAGTTTATTAATTGATAAATAATTTTTCAGTTTATACGTAATAGGTGTTCAATTGTACAGAGCGTGCAAAGCTGATAGATCTAAGGTGCATCCACCACAGTACTCGTAAAAATAAAAAAGTAAATTTTATTAAGCCTTTTAGGCAACTCTGACTCAGGGAGAGTACTCGTGAAGTTCTTGTTAACGTGATCACAGTCGTCATTTATATATTTTTTTATTTATCAATTAGACAAGTCTAGATAACTGCCCAGACTCATACATGAAGAGGGCTGCAGGATCGAATCCTGCTGTCGGTTATTTGACGGAGGATTTCCTGGGTTTTCCCGCAGTTTCACGTGGCGAATGGCGGTATAGTACATATACTACAGTCTTGGCTGCTATCTTTTTCATCATTGCTCCTCAGAGTGCATTACGATGGACGTTGGCCAGGTACCATCCAGGCATTTTCCTGATGTGACTTCAGGATAAACCTGTCAGAATGGGTTACCACTGAGGTCGTCGAGCCAACTCTTCGCCCGGTATAGTCACTTTTAAACATCTTTTTATCTCGACGCCTGTACAAACACCTTCAGTCATCTATAGCGACACTTATATAGACGTTTAACAAGCAGACATGAGACACCTATATAGGCACATTTAGCTATCTACAGACACGTACCTATATAGCCACCTACACAGACACATTTAAACATTATACATACACCTTTAAAAACTTAGACATTTAGATATTTATACAGAGACGTTTAGACATCTATAGAGATGCCTATGTAGCCGTCTTTATAGACCTGTAGATGTTTACACAGATACCTTTAGACATTTATATAGACGCCTATACAGAGATATTTATACCAATACTTTCAGATATCTATAGAGAGACCTTGATATATTTATAGACACGTTTAAATATCTATAGACACACCTATATAGACATCTAAAAAGACTTATATTAGAGACGCATATGGAGAGAACTTCAGTCATCTATACAAAAACTTTTGCAGTCACCTGTAGGCCTCTACAAAAATCTTTTAAACATATGTATAGCCGCACATACAGACAGACCTTTAGATATCTATACAGTGACGTCCCTAGAGGAGCACATTGTCTAGGAATATAGCAACTATACCATTCCTTTGATAGGGTCGAGGAAAATCTTGGAAGAATATTATTGAGGATTACTGGCGTGGGTAGAGTTGGAACCCGCGTTGTTTTTTTCCCAAATCACTTTGTAAACAGCTGAAATGTTGGGACCAGTTATTAGTGGATATACCCTCGATAGAAGGTTGCTTGAACAAGGTGAGCTTTCTGTTTTTAAGTCCCCTTTTGAACTTTTGTTAATTTTTTTTTTTCTGTAGTAGCTGATTTTATGTTTTTAAGTAGTAACCAGTCTTGCATGTATCTATCATTACAGGGACTGAAAACTGCATGTCTTCTGTAAGAGATATCATCCTGCTGATTGGTCAATGTAACCGACCCCCGAAGCCTGTTTTGCCTGCTCTTGTTTGACCTCAATACTGAACCTGCATGCTGAGGACCTGGTTCTGATCTACATCAGAATGTTTGTGTGGAAGAACTTCCCGGGTATTTTGTGAAAAACACTTATATTTATATATAAATTTCCAAACTATTTATTTTCTAAATTTATGATAGTGTAGTACGTTAATTGTGATTACCGACACATCTTAGCCAAAAGTTCCTTGTGTAATTGTGAAGTGAATATATTTAGTGAGCACTAAAACCGTTACCAAAAACGTAGGTTATTATTTTTTTTTTTCGAAGATAACTCAGTGATTTGGGTGCATTCATGTATATGGGCCAAGGATCTTATAAGCTAACGTTTTCATATCTCGTAGTAGTTAAAATGTTGTTCAGGTATGTTATTGCATTTTAAAGCATTTTTATGAGACTTGTTCAGCGTACATTGAAAGCAATAATGCAGTTTCATTGCGATGAGAAATCAGTTCAAGTTTTCTGTTGTGCTGTTCTCCCTGATTACTTGTCCTATTCGTATTACCTTCGCGATTACTTCTCCTATTTCGTGTTATTTTCCGTTATTCCGCCCTAGTCGTCCTATTTTGCGTGATTACTTGTCCTACTTTGTGTTATTTTTCGTGATTACTTTCTCAATTTAAGTTTCTAGCTAATGCAGTGACAATCATTTACATAAATCGCACCACTGAACACTTCGCTGATTTGTAGAAACAATCTTTTGGAGACAGTTTTTTTTTCGGAATAATCTCGTGAAATTGTATGAAAGTTACATTAGCATCATTCTTCATTTGAATATATTTTTTGTGGATAAACCATTCAAGACAATGAAATTCGTGTTGTTCGCCATTAAAGAAACTTTCTATTTTTTATATATATTGAAAAAACTTATTTTCCACTATTTGTGAATCTCCGGATCAGTATCATTTTAAACCTAATGTATAGAATTATTAGTAAATTTAAAAATTCCGGAAAATGCTAATGGATTGAGTTCTGTGCAGCTGAGACTAAAAAATTTTGATGAGAACAAGAATAACGTAGAACTAACGTTAAAAGACAATGATGTATTTGAATATATATTTAAAAAAATCTGTCAGGTATCATCAGCTTGAAATACTACGGGTGCAAGAAAACTTGCGAGATAGATTATTATGTATTGAAACAGATCTATTAGCGGGAATGCTAGGACACGTGGCAACGTGCAGAGAATCTTTTAAGCTCAAATCTCTCTCTTGTGCTAGTAGTCTCCCGTCTTTCCGTTCTGCTAATGAAGTGTCATTTTCAACCCTACTTCTTATGAACCTTCTATCATCTATACCAGCTTATAAAAAGGACGCATTTTAATATATTTTTTAAGTCCATTATTATGGTGTAAAAATGTAACAGCGGAAGGTGTTTACATATTTAATCAAATATCCCGTTGTTTTTTAGACTTCTAGAAGTAATGAATGATGATTGAGCAATTACTGGATTTAAAATTGCCTTCGTTTTTTGTTTGTTTGTTCTAGTGTCTTTTTGGGAACTCTTACTCTATAGTTAAAATTTAAAATACATATTTAGTGAATTGATACTAGTCATGCATCCTCACAGAAGGAATATGTTATCGACTACATAGGTCATTCTAGTGTTTTAACAGCTCCCTGAAACTAGTGAATTATAAATTCAGTTCGATTCTCAAATAAAATGGCACTGTTGCCAGAGAAGAAAGCTATTATTAATATTATTCATACTTCACGTTTAGGTCCTTTATTTATTTATTTATTTATTTTGGGAGTGTAATTACCAACTGCATTGCTTATAGTTATTTGGAAGTTCTTGTTAGGAGTGTTAGGAATTCCGGAATGTCGCAATTTCGAAGGTCAGAATTCCGAACTTCACTTCGAAATTCCGAATACCCATACATCTCCTGTAGTCCTCAGCATCTTACAGCGCTTTCGTTTCGAATGTTTTTCTCTTACGGCTTTGTCTTACGCCATTCCTGTTACATCCTTTTTTCATTCTAAATGTTTATAGGCTAAGCTGGTTGTACTGTGTGTAGCATTTTACCTTTGGTATTGAAGGCATCGAAATATTTTTAGTTTGTGCATATTGTATTGTATAGATCACTGGAAAAAGTATTTTTATATCCATAGTAATGACGCTTTACATTACAGCGAATTTTTCATTCTGGAATAATGCCGTGATAGGGATTAATTTGAATAGAAAGTTGTGAATTACAAGAAGTTGAAAAAGAGCCAACAGGGTTGTTTATCTGTCGATCTATCTATCTTTTTACCTTCCAAGGCTCAATTGAAATAGATTTCCTGTCTTTTTTCTTTCTTCATCGATTATTCAAATTACAGTGTTAATAAACAGAAAATAAGTTTCACGGATTAAAGTCTGTTTTGTACTAGGTACTTAAATAATAAAATACTTCAATATTAATGAAATGCCAGTAGTAACTTCACTATGATGTGCAGATATTGTCAAATAGATTGTCATTTCGTAATCAAAAATTATAGAAAATTTCTTCCACATTTGTTCTTTTAATGTTCTATTGAATCATTCTACAATAGATGCTTTTAACAAAAACAATCACAAATATCCGCCCAAAGTTATATATTTACTAAGAAGCTCAACGAAATCTGTTATTATTTTCGTTCGCCACTGAAACTATTGCTGTTCTAGCCAATCAGAAAAATGTGCATTGATTCACACAAAAATTGAATGAGCAAACTTTGTCAAGGAAGTCTGGTACTCATACAGTGTTCTAGAAGGTGATGTTTCTAAGGATAAAATTCACTTTAGTCCGTAAATTTGTAATGGGTGGTTATTGTGGTATTAGGAATTATACGAATTTTGCTTCCTGAGTTCCCTTATCAGTCGTAATCCTGATGTTGAAGAACATTTACAACGAAGATTAGCTCGTTTCGTCACCAGTTTCATCTTTGCTTTTCGTTTGAGCGTTCTCGCTAATATTGTCAGTATTTTTCCCCATTCCATAACACTTATAATTCCAACTTTGTACACACAGATACATTAAAAATGGCAATAAGTACGTGTTTTAAGTCTGACAATCTGCTCAACATGAATATGTTATTAATTTAAACTGAATGTACCATATGTTTTACTTGCAATGTGTTCAATGTTGGGAGATTTTTCAATCTGACTTAGAATTTTTTTCCGTCGACCATTTTTTGTGAATTCTAGTGTACATCCGTGTTCAGAAATTAGTTCTTCAAATAAAATTTATAAAATATTTTTCAAGTTGTTCTTGGAAGTCTTCTACAAAACATTATATTCGTAAATACGGTAATAAAAATTACGACTGTGGAGCCATTTTATTCATATATTTAAATTTATTTCTGGCCTTGGGACATCTCTGACTCAGACGCATGCCGGGAAAGGAAGGGTAAGGATGTTGGAAAGTGGTCGGTCAAGACCTAGTTTGTAGGTACTATCCCTGCATTTGCCTAGTTTGACTGAGAAAAAAACTCAGGATGGACGGCCGCCGATTGCTAAGCCACTAACTGAGCTGCTGCCGCTTGGTGTTTTTTAATGCACATTTGGATGAAGATGATGAAACATTTTACAAATAGGATTAAAATTTCACTTTATACCACAGGCAGGTCTTCAATGCTAGAGGTTATAGTAGAATTTTCCTTTATAGGTGAATTGTAACATGGACATACATTTTTCATTCTTTTATTATACATAAGTACAAAAAGTGATGGTCACAAATATTATCAAATGAGAGATCGCGTTTTCAGTACAAGAGTTACAACATCTGTTTCAAGCGTAAAATTCTAACCGTGGAAGAGCATACTGTTTCGATACATAATTCTAAACGAACTGGAACAAAGTGGGTGAAAGCAAATCAAATCACTTAATGCGCTTTCTCTTTGTTGCTAGGACTTTTGAAGACCCGTCCATTCATCGATTCCCGAGATTGAGTGCCTCGATACTTCTATGCGTAGAGGGAAAGGAGTGGCTGTGATGCATTGTTTTTTTCTGCGAATTCTTAAGCTGTTTGTTTCTAATGCAGACAAAACTTCCCGATTTTTAAACACAAATATGCATTATCCATTTATTGTAAAATGTGTCATTGTACGTACTTCAGCATTGAGATATTGCATCTGTAAGCAAATGTTGGTAGTAATTTTTCTTCGGTCGAAATGCTAATGCAGAAGAACGAATGTTAACATTAATCTAATTGGATAGTTTTTTAGTTATGTTCGTCGAGATGATCTGTTCCAATTGTTTCTATTTATAAAAATAATAGTAAATAAACCCTTCCGTTGGGCTGTGAAATGGATGGAATCGAGAATTCAGTAGTACACATTAGTCTTTTTACAATTGGAGACTTTTGCAGCTGTTAGATGAGTCAGATTATTCCTACATAGTCGTATCTTTAATGAGAGTGAATCATAAATATTGATAGTGTGTTTGTGTAGTAAACTTAGGACAAAGGTTCGCAAAGAAAACAGTAATCATAAATCCTTGACCGTCTTCAAATAGATTTCCGGCAGTTTACCACTCCGTAGGTTTGGAGGCAAAGATTTCCCGGACTCTGGTCTCTACCTAGTCTTGGCTATTGAAGTGCAGGTCATAGCTCACGGATTAGAAGAGATGGTTGTCAGGGGGTGCCAGGTCCGGACTATATGGTGAGTGAGATACTAGTTCAATATCTCTTAAAAATTTTCCTTGCGTCGAATGTGCCACATGTGAAGGAGCGCTGTCTTGCTGCTGAATTACCCTCCTACGGTTAACCATCGTTGAAAATTTTTGAGAAAGAATAGCATACATTCGCCCTGTTGAGCACAATACAAATTGGTTGTGATACCACGCCTGTCTTCAACAAATTCAAGGTACATTAGGCCATCGTAGTAACACGATACACATAGCATCATATTGTGCTCGAATCTTTAGTTTCTGGATTGTGGTTTAAATCATCATGCGTCAATGTGCATCTGAAGAATCAGTGGGATTGCTAACGTATTGACGACACCTCTTCACTAGTCTCTGAGTTTGGGCATTGTTTAATTCGACGACTTGTTTTTCTTCCCAAATTCGTTGAGGTGGCGAACGGCACTAGATAGCGATGTGTCAAGTTCCTCCAACAATCAACGAGTGGTTCACGAAAAGCTTCAGAAGCTACTGTGGTAAGTCTAGCTACCGGGGTATGTGAGATTTTCCAGTTCTGTTGACAGATGGGGCACATAATGCTCTCCTTTTTCAAAGAATATAGTTGAGATGGCTTCCGAGGCTTTGTTCTGAAGTTGAATCTCACATAATAAAAGTTCATGAAAAAGGGATTTTGTTTCGTCATTTCATTCATCTGTAAGATCAAAACAAAACATTTCTATACATTAAGAACTACTTTCCTGAAACACACACACATATTAATGAAACAGTGAAGGTAGTTAGTCAGAAAGTGCATCGAGGTATATACCAGAGGAAATATATAAAGGGAGACCATGGAGAAGAAATAAAGCTTATTACAAAAATGTAGTCAATTCGATTTATTGATTTGATAGTGTTGGTACAATTGAATGTGTCCAGAGCAGAGAGAATAAATTGGAGGGTAAAGCAGGAAGCAGTCTTTGGACCATTACCCCCTTTAATATGGAGACAAAAATCAGAGAAGATACAACTAGGCCATATACTAGTAAGGGTTGAGATCTTTCTTTTTTGAACAGTGGAGAGGGAGAATTCTAACAGTGGAAGTTTGATTCAAACTTGAAATCGATGGTAAAAATGTAGCTGGTAGTAGTAAAAGTGGCAGGGAGAAGGATTTCAAGGGTTATATCCTTCTAGGTAATGTAAAGATACCACAGAATTGCATTGCAGATATTTTGTTAGACGGTAAGTGAGGGGAAAAAAGGCGTATTTTCTTTCCTATAATCTACATTAATCGTAGAAAACCTAATGAATTTAGTTTTTTTTAACAAAAATTTGGTAGTTTCTTTGATATCCATTTGATACCCCGATAATTTTCGTTGAATACATACATATATGGAAAAATAAAATTTGAATCTCTGTATATTTTTACTTCAAGACACGAGTGTTTGGAAAGTAATATTGTTTTAATTTGTCCTAAATGCCCATCCACTCATTCAAATAGGCCATGTTGCGAAAAGAAGCAGAAGCATTGATGATGAATAAAGGAACTTTTTGGCTACGTCACAAAGACTACTAATACACAGAGCTATAAAATAATTATTTTGGCGTTGACAATGATTATGTATATACACTAATGAGCTTTTTTTTAAAAAAAATAAAATAAAACATTAAACATTTAACCTGTACACGTAATCAGTGCTTTGGAGTAATTACTGAACATTAGCTTTGTACAGGAAATTAGTAGATAATAAACGAATATGTATATTGTTAATTGTTAATTCGATATACGTGTAGCATGCATTGTAAATGTAGTCAATGTTATACAATGTACGATAACATGAGTCACTGTAGTTGATAATTGTATTTTTATTTTATTTTTTCATGTGGAAATCTTGCTATTGTTTCAAAGAAATACTACATGACGTTTTATTTTTAACAAAAAGAGAAAAATATATTTTTAATAAGTGATTTGTCTTAAGATTGGGCTAATATGTAAAGCCAGTGTTTGTAGTGCATGGGAAATGAAAATAAACAGTCGCGTAATAACTTCGTAGATACTCTCCGCCTAATTAATGTTGTAATGGATTTCAAGAGTTAAAGTCGGTAGTAAAAATAGTAAGCATTAGTAAGTAAATATAAATTAGCACCTAAGCATAGCTTTTGAGAAAATGGATCTTATCGTTAAGGGAAGTTCAGGTACATATTAGCGTCATAAACTTATTTGATTTTTTTTGATAATGTACATTTTTAGTTGCTACCAGCTACACCAGTAAATAGTTTTTTACCTTCGTTATTTTATCACGTCTTATGGGAAATGCTGAAAAAATAAAATTTGAAAATTTCAGTTTGATGCATACGAAATCGGGATATTTTTAATATAAAATTTGATTAGTAAAACGAAATTATCTTTTTACGGACTTCCAATTTGAATTTAATTTTAAAGATTTTCAGGCATCTTTGGCTCAGGCCGGATGGATGATGATGAGATGAATTGGTGGAATGAAGAAATGGAAGGAAACGGGAGAATCTACGCACACGGTGTTTGTCCGCCACAAAGCCACATGGCATGAACAGGGATCGAACCGACGATCCCTAGTACCAGAAGTGAGCGCTCTACCACTGAGCCACCGTGGTATGAGCTTTCATGGTTCCTTATTCATCAATAAATCAAGTGTGTGGAAATTCCTACATGAGCAACTCATTGCATATTTGAGGATATTTACTTTGGATTTATACATATCTTACCAGTGTGGTGTGATCCCGAGCAAAGACACAGCGTCATTCATATAGGGTATAGTATGATACTGGAACTAATGAATGAAAATAGTTTATTTTCGAATATTAGTACAAAATTAATTTTATTTGTACAAAATTGATTTTATTTGTACAAAATTGATTTCATTAGTATGAATTTATTTTATTGGTACGACATCTATTTTATTAATGCGAAATTTATTTGAACATTGCGCAAGTTATTATACTAGTGTGGCGTTTAACAAGATTTTTCAAGAATCTGTGCGAAACGAGAGTTTGAAGTTTCTGTCAGATTCAAGAAAGCAGGGTCTTTTCCAGATACTAAATTTTAACTTAAAAAAAAAAATCGATTATTTTTTACAACATTTCTGCAGTTTCATGGTTAGGATAATTGGAAGGTACATGGTACACAATATAGTCACTACTGTTATGGTATCTCACTAACAGGTCCATTTTCTTAAAAGAAACTCTAATTTACGAATTTAAAAAAAAAAATCCTGTCTAGATGGAATGTGTTTATGGTGTTTGGGGGTAATCCGTGCCCTCTGCGTTGTCTGAATAATTTTGAAGATGCGCCTAGAACATACGTAACATTACGTCCAATTCTATTAATAAAGCTTTGCGTAAAAAAAAAGTAACATAGCACGAAATACTAACAAAATGTTTGTTGTTGGTATGTTGCTTTAGCTCGTATCAATAAAAACCGCAAACTTTTTCTATTTATAATGTATTTTAACCAGGAGGTTATGATGTAATATCAACTGTTGGCAACACTGATTATGCGAGGGTCGTCTAGAAAGTAGTACCTGTTTTAGAATTGTAAAAAAAAAAAAAAAAATCCAATAACGGTTTCTGAACACAACTTTTACAAGTGCATTTAGATACCTAAGGCTGCTTTTTCGTGGACATTTACGCTCGATGCACAAGAGTTTAATTCTCCATGGTCGAATCTATAACGTCGAGTTGTCCACAGTTGCCGTTGCACCATTACTTCTGATAATACGTTAGAAAACACCTAGTTAACCTGTGCTTACTATTAGCCTCGTACAGAGGTATATATAGCTATGTTATATTTCTTCGCTTCGTGATTGGCTATTGAGCCAAAGACAGAAAATAAACCACTGTTTTGCATGTGTAAAGAAATACAAATGTTACAATCCAGGAAACTGAGTATTTCATGTTGAAACAAGTATGTAGTTTTATTGTTCTTCCGCGATCGAGCGTACACACAATTAGTATTACAAGAAATGCTCAAATATGCCCTCTATTCACAAAATCTTCCAAGAAAACGGAAGAACATATCATTAATGATATCTAGAACAAAAATGTTTGTTACTGCCATCTCTTGATATCCCTGGTAAGTTATCGCTGAGGCGGTGGCAACACGCGAAATACACATACGGTTTTGAAATGTGCGATATATTTCGAAATCGATTTCTTTCGCCATTTCTAGCTCTTTCCACTGTCCCGTACCGGTACTTATATTTATAATAACCAAATTTCTGTCATTTACAACTGTCCGTTGCTCAACTCAGGGGTGGATCCAGGGTTTTCGCGAGGAAGGGGCGTAGGTCTGAAGTATAGAGCACAGACCTTTTCTATATTACTCCACTAAATGTTTTTTTTTTTTAATATACATTTATCATACTTCTCTCTCATATTGCTAAGTTTTACCATAGAATATAAAACCTGTATCTCCAAGATTTTATATGTCTAAATAAATTAGATTTGTCCGGAAACAATTATTTTACCAAACACTGACTATACTTCATTCGCACCATAATTTAGTACAAGGCTAATTTTTTAGTTCTATGAACGTCAGTGAGTTAGAATTCAGTTTTGTTTACAACACTGGCATACAGAAGGCCATAATTTGACATGAAACGTCCGGAAAGCATTCTCATGTCTCAGATATACCATTAACCTTACACTAATTTAGGTGCAAAGTTAGTTGCGCCCCTAAGATTCAGTGGTAACCACGCAGTCACGCGGCGGTCAGTGATTGGTACACTCCAGCATCAGGGTTGATTTACATACAAGCTTGCGTTGCTTGCTTTGCGTACGATTTGGGTGAGTAGCCAATTGAAGCACGTGCTTTTTTTGTCTTGTTTTGCGTACTACGTAATAAAACACGTGCTTCAATTGGCTACTCATCCGAATCGCACACGAAGCAATCTTGCATGTAAATCAAACCTTAGACATTTCTTGTACCTTGTTATAAATATTTGGGTTCCCTCGTCACCTCTGCCAGGACATTTAAGAATATGGTGATAGTTTCATGGATTCGATAAGATAAAATGAATTGAATGGGCGGTAACAGCACTATGGCTTACGCCCGTCCCGTTCATGGATTCGAATGTGAGAAACTTGTGGAAATTTTGCGTGAATTTCGCCACGAATGTGACATCCGAATCTGATGAATTTATCGTTACAGCATAGCATATCACTCGTACTATAGGCTTCGTTCAACATCATGGATATTCTCCCTATTCGCATGAATTTCAACACCATCGCCGCACTTCCGTTATAACATCACCACCACCGTTATTCACACGTGGCTGGATTTTCTGTTGTTGATTTTAATAACGGACAGAAACAAGAAATACTGTTTACACGATGAAATTCATTACAGGATATGACAAACAAGTTACCGAGACTGAATGACATTGAATTAGCTGGGTTCATTCTAGTGCGATTCAAAAATGGGTACTACTTTCTTCGACCTCGTAGTTCACAGTTTCATTATGTGTTTTCTTTTTTCACAACGCTTATATACGTAATATCGCTAAGCAGTTATTGGCTGTCATAACAAATCTAGTCAAAGATTAATCATATGGTTGGTAAGTGCTAAAGCAAAAAATGAGCACAGTGTGTAAATATATAAGAAAAGACTGATAATCATTTGTACATTCAAAAACACATCAAAATAATCAATTATGATAATTATATTCTTGGTTTGTCCTCGTCATACCGTAGATAGAATGCTGAGAGCATCATAGTTCCTAAATACACACACTTCAGTGTTGCCTGTCGACCGATTCATCTCTCATTACTTTAATAAAGCTATATATTATAGTCTGAGAGACATTGCTTCATTTAACCGCGTAGTATCCTGAATTGGCTGTACTTAAAATGTACCTTAGAGCTAAAAGCGCGTAAGTTCAATTTTGGCCAAAATATGATGAATGCAGTTTTATACAGCATTCGGCAGGTCTCAAATAATGATTGCTTGATTCTTCTTGTAAACATGTTTTCTATGCGCGTGGTCACCGGTTCAGATCTCGCCGGCGTCCATTGAATGCAGTGGGTCGGAGAAACTTTACCTAAAACTGTAGGTCCCGTCCTTATAAGCTCGTTTAGGATGTTAATAACAATTCACCCGTAAACCTGTTAATGTAAACAAGTGAGTCTATGGAGTTTGTCCGTTTAGTTTCTATATGTAAGTAAGTAGCCTTTTTTTTTTCTGTTCTCCGGAAAACAAGCTTTTGTGACTTACGTGCTTCTAGCTCTCCGGTACAGAACTATGGTTAGTTTGTTTGTTTCTGTAAAGTTTTTTTTTCCTACGCTAAATTCATATGGTGTAGTAACGAATAGCAACATTAAGTGCTTAGTGCTTACTTACTAAAATTACACTTGTTGCATGACATGGTCGATGTTGTATGTTTTATTATTTTAATTTTTTTTATCAAGCTGTACCTTTTGTGATGAAATATACGTTCTTATGTTGCTAGTTTTTAATTATTGAGCATCATTTACAGTATTTGTTTTTCTTCAGGTAATTTGCAGTGTTGTGCTGCTACTATTTGCATATTACTGATTCAACAGTGAATGGTTTAGTTAAAATACACAGAAGTAAACAGGTAAGGATTGACGCCAATGTCTTCTACATTTGGGACAATGATTTGACACGTTCTAATCACGGTGTGTACAGAGGGGAATTTTGTACTGTGCGATATAACGACCAATATTTAAAATGTTTTTAAAATTTGGTGGTCATTTGTAATTACTGGGGGGCTTCATATTATGTATATAAATTACATGCAGGTTAATCATTGAAATTAGACAAGAACTAAGATAAATTCACCTGAAAATAAAACTCCTGCAAATAGTGAAAGAGTCCTCCCTCCGTCTGAGCAAGCTGCAGTGCGTAAGATGGTGTGCCGAAAATCCGAAGAAAATCATGTACTCGCGGCATCAAGATAAAATACAGGACGGTGGTAAACAAAAGCACTGTCTTGATGTCGCTAAAGTTGAAAATTTAGAGAAAAGAACAGGTGGCCAAAATTGTCCTCCAGGTATGACTACAGGTGGCCATATCGAATGATTGGTGGCCGTGGAGCGTCAATTCTGCATACTTCTTAAATCCTGATGATGACACATACGTAAAGTAAGGGGAAGAACTGTTGCTATAAGTCATAGCGCTGCTTGACTTTGGTGACTGAGAAACTATGTTGACCTTGTTTTCACTCAGAGAGTGAAATATTACATCTATTCTTAACAATTAAAGGAAATCATGAAGCGTGATAGGCGTCAAATGTATTTCCTTTGGTGATGACTGTGTGAGATCACACGTGTCAAAAAACTATCATCAGAGTGACAAAGAAATGTGTAGTTTTGGAAGTGTTGTGGTTGCGTTGGTCAACGATGTTTCCGTGGATTGAATTAGTGGCATTGTCAAGTGCGCTAAAGGAAGATATTATCAGGGCCTATCTCTGGGAAATTGGCTGTATCACGCCATATTTCGAGACTGTCATTTCCCGCGAAAATCGTCTAACTGCGTAAATAGAAGAAAAGAAGATGGCGAAGTCACCCATATTTCTTCCTGACCACAAAACATCCACGTTGAGTTTCCGTCGATCAGACATCCGCCCATATTCCCCCCCTCCCCCTGCCTGAATCTTGGCTCTGGTGTGCCAGGAGCGCTGCAATGCGCATCGCTGTGCTGTCCGACATTTTAGAACTTCAAGTTAAGCGACTTCAGAATAAGTCAGATCTGCTCAGTTTCTACCATTTTACTACTCTTAAGACTGATGCAATATTCTCTTTCAGCAAAAGTCGAGATGTATCACCCACTTTTTAAAGATACACTCAGTATAAGAGATTTGATGATCTCCTCGGTTGTTCCAACTTATAACTAATCTTTGTTAGGTTAATTAGTTACCATAATTAGTATTATTTAAGTAATCAAGGTCATGACAAGTAATATCTGTGTCAAATTATAGACTATCTTGAGGCCATCAGCCGTTATAATTAAGAAAATTAATAGTGAAATTTTACACAGGTAACGTTCTTGACATGATTTCCTCACTTCTGTCGAAGTCAATGCTAGGTTTTCATTATGTTTATTGTAACTCGGAAAATAAGTAATTTACAAAGAGTCAATTAAATCACCATAATCTATGAATACATTGGAGAACAATCAGAAGTTAATATTGGAAATTCATACTTGTTAAGCTCAGCTCATTAATGTTCTAACTTCATTATTGAAATGTGGAAGCTAAAGTCAATTATGAAAATCATCTTAGTTGTAAGATCATAAGCGAATAATCTTGTCGGTAAATCATCTTGTAAAAAATCGTACGATTATAAATGTTACTCTGATCTGTACGATCCGAAATCCAGATCTAAATTCCGGTTTAATGTATTTGAAGTTACTTTTGCAACTTCTAAGTAGTGATGGGTTCACGATACTTCGATATTTTTGGGACCGATACCTTTCGCTGAAAATAATCTCATTGTAGAACATATCTTACATCTTAAAGCTGCTTGGATTTGAATTTTCTTTTTGGTCTTTAGGCACCTATGACTCAAAACAGAGTTAAATTACAGGAAATCAATACACTTACATTTTAATTTTTAATTAAAGTATGTAATATTTAATACATTGAAAGACATTGTGAAAAAAAAGTATTCAATATCAAGTATCGAAGGTTAGAAATAAGTATTGGGAGTAACAACAAATTCTGAAAGCGACCCATCTGCTATTCGTTGAGATATAAAATTCTAAAAATATAGAAGAAATTCATAATGGCGTAGGAAATTGAGTACTGAATGAAAGCATTCGTATACACACACAAAGAATCCGGGCAGAAAAGTGTCCGTTTAGCTTCTCACCCCATCCTATATTTGATTTTGGTTTTTCGCACTCACTTTACGTTATGCTGAAGAAAAAAATAATCCCTTTCGGTAGGCCTACAGGCTGAGGTAGATCTCGAAGTTTTTTTATTTTCTCGCCTTATATTAGAGCTATCGAGAAACTATTTATTGATTTGTAGAGTATTCATCAAGAGCTGTTCAACGATACCCCAACGTTCGCCCCCCAACTTCAGTGCTTTTGAGAGGATGCGCCTCCTTTATCTTAACCAAAATCTCCCTGCAGCACTACACCACCATGGTATCCATCTGCACCCTCCCACGGAAGGCTGCGCCCCCAAAAGGGAGGTTTGCCTCATTTATTGTAACCTACTCTTGGTCATACACCTTCAAAGAAAATTTAGTTTTTCTGCCTTCAATGATCTGGAAATTGGGTTTTTGGGGAGGCAATTTTGGATCCAAGTTGACTTTTTGAAAGTTTTCTTATATTGTCGTGACCTACTTGAGATGGTACACCTTCAAGTAAAATTTCATTTATCCAGTTGAAACTGTGTGCAAAATGGGATTTTGGGCGGCCATTTTGGATCTAAGATGGCGACGTTTCCCCAAATGTTGTAATATTTCCCTAAACTACTCGTCATAATGCACATTTATGCCAAATTTCGTATCTCTAGCTTAAACGGTGTGGAAAATGTTTTATTAGATCCGCCATTTTGGATCCGAGATGGCGTTTTGGATACATGTAATATTTTAGTAACTTACAATTGATAATGTACAGTGTTACCAAATTTGATATTTCTAGCTGCAGGCGTTTGTTTAGGCTGTGTATTCTATACAACAATGGGTTCGGCGGCCATTTTGGATCCAAGATGGCGACCGATTTTGCTCATTAACGAACTTAACCGAGCTATTAAGCGTAGAAACAACATATAAAATTTTGGTTCAAATATCTTCAAAATTATGGCCGCTAGCGTGTTAATATATAAATATATACTTTCATATCGTACCGATCTCAATAGGTATATTTTTCTTCGAAATCTACCTAATAAGCAGGGTAAACAACAGTAATTTTCTTTTTCTGAATATAAAATACTGCGACAAAAAGGTTCTTGAGAATTCAAAAGAAAAATACTTTGAAGGAACCTTGCTGCTTTTATATGCTGAGAAGACGACTGAAAATAAAAGGTCAATTGGTGCGAAATTTTATTGTCCTTTAGTGCGTAACATGGCACCTTCTGCACCGAAAAAGGAGATCCTCGTCTCAAGTTTCAGACAATGGTTGAGTTCTTTTTTTTTTTGTCTGTTTCACTTTCCTTGGCTTACCGATCCTGTAAATCGATGTTTTCAGTAATTCACTACTATTCCTTACGGCTATCCAGCCACACAGACACACACAAATACCCACATACCGTCATAAAATATGAAGACGCACAATTTATACTTTTCTTCAAATGCTCGTGAAAAAAAGAAAAGAACGAACCCATGGCGGATACAATGCTGATTTTATGAGGTTTGAAACTACAAAACAACCGCTAGCTTATCCTTAAAAAAACATAATAATACTTGGATCAGTGACAAAGAGAACGAGAGCGAGCAATTTGCCTGGGTGTGTGTATACCGACTGGATCTGATAACCACAATCGTCAAAGAGAACAATCAGAAGTGACAAACTTCGATGTGTTTCCCATGGAGGGAAAATACTCGTGTTCCTTAAAAAATCAATAGTCGTTGAAAAATATTTCTAGATGTTATTGTTGGTTTTCTTATATTTAGATATATTCTATTAAATGAAAAGTATTAACTGTAGCAGTTTCAGATTTTAAAAAGAGGACTTCCACTCTTCTGCAGTGGCGGATTAAGCCTCCCTGTCGCCCCTAAGCACAAACTTAATGTGCGCTCTTCTCGAATGAAAAATAGTATTTGCTGTATCTTTATAGGCTAATATAAAAATTAGTGAACATATTGAAGTAAAAAAGCGAAGGTTAAGAATCAGTAATAAAAATACAGTGCAAACAATTCATTTTCTGTATGTGCTGTATCTAAAATTATGTAATGTATTGAGAAATTAAATTCACCAGTCATAAATGAAGCTGCTTTCAGCTCTTTGGTTGTTGCAAACTCGTGTATAAGTTCTTCAAAGTTGATGTGTTCATCAGTCAAGAGGTCGACTTCGATGTGGAGAATAGATAACTCGTTCTGTCTTTTATTACTACACATCGTTGAACGGAGATAAGTCTTTTTAGAGCCGAAATCGAACGTTCAGTTGAACAGTTTGTTACAGCAGTACACAAAAATATCTGGTGTAGTAAAAAGTAATCCATTATTTTTGCATGACATTGAAGGCTTGACTTACCATAGTTAGAATTATCCGATTTAGGATTTAGGTCACATATGCGCCGTTTTGTTCGATAACGTGTTGCCATTTGGGAGGTAATATCATGATGCCTCTCTCATAGAAGCCCTTGTCCCTATTGGTAAAAAATTGAGACAGTCGATGTTCACAAGCCTCTCTTGACGCGAATTTTGCACCAGCAAACGTGTTCGCCATGGACAGGAACAGATGGTAATCACTCGGTGCCAGGTCCGGACTATAAGGTGGATGCATAAGAAC
>JAGDQP010009674.1:0-58219 GCA_022664845.1 Lepisma saccharinum
TGCAAACCATACCTTGTCCTATACTAGACTGGTAGGACATAGTAGCGACAATAGTCCTGAGATTGACAAGGTAAATTAAGTGACAAATATCTTGAAAAAGCAAGGTATGACCATGGTTGAGCACAGCTTGCATAGCAATTAGGGGCAATGTTGAGCTTAGACCTGTACAAGACAGGGTAGGCAAGATAAGCAATACCTCCGTGAAAAATGAAGAAGACATATTTAAGAAAAGCCTTGCCTAAGCGAAGGTCGACAATGACAATAGCCTTGCCGAGCAAGATGGACATGAATGATTTAGCGAATTTGGGGTTGTTGTATTTTGTTAGACAAAATGAGCATTGCACAACAAAACCTTCCGTTAACCATGAAGGAGTAGAGGAAGTTGAATAGAGCAACATGACCAGGCGAAACAGGGTGGGCATATTAAAGCAAAGCCCTGACATACAGGGTGGACATAATAGACTATAACCCTGTGATACAAGATAAAGTTAGGAACCTTTCCTTCCTATCATTGTTTCAGACATATTCTTTTCCAGTATAGTGTTCCACCATCATACTTTATGACCAGGAACGAGTATATTTTATCACACCTAATTGCTAGAACGTTATATGATTACTAAATATCGTTACCCTTATAGGCCCTTAGTAATTCCAACTAATCAAATGAATGTACAGGTCATAGCGGATGACAGAAAAGTATCATAAAAGAGAATAATTTATATTCAATGATTTGCTTACTGCTGGATAGGTAAACTTTATAACAGAACATTCCACACTTCTGTTAAACTAAAGTACAAGGCAGTATCGGTCTTTTTACAAAATAGAAAGATATATCATTCAAATTATCCATTTAGCATACTTGCAGCTCGATTGTTCGTTATAGAAATCTCTAATTAAATGATCAAAGCTAACTGGAGCTAATGAAGGATTTCAGGTACAATATATCTAGTACAACTGTGTTGTCAGTATTGATAAATTTCCACATTTTTAACAAACAATGGTACTTAATTTCTCCAGCAAATTGCTAATTATTTTGTCTGAAATTAGACATTCACTACAAATTCACCAAGTTTTCAGTTACGAAAAATGGCACGAAGGGCTGCACCACTTGACTTCAAATTTAGGGAAGATTAAAGTTTAAGCTGCCATTATATTCATCTATTCAGAAGAAGTTTACTAATTCACCAATCACGAAGAATTAAGATGAGATATCAGCAAAATAATACAAGAAAACAATCTTCCTCCGAATTGGCGGTACTAGCAAATGGCGTGGTCGTAACCGTCAAACTTCAACTTTGCTAATTACTCCTCCTTCATGGATAATCCACTGATTATTTATATATAAATATTGGTTTTACCTTATTACTGCTAGCTACAGATCAATCTCATCTCAGATTTTTACATATTTTATTGGATGTGACCTGATTAGGAAATCTTGTATTTTAAGTCCCCATCTTCTTCTTTGGCTCTCGGTTCAGTACGCAGAGAACTCTGGGAGACTCACGTTCTACGACATATCAAACAAAACTCGCGAAGAGCGAAAGAACACAGCAGGATAACTACGTCACCAAATGAGAACAAAATGCATCTCAGAAAAACAAAACAGCAGCAAACACATCTAAAATAAAGCAGGCAAATACATTTTTAAGTTCTTTTACTAGTAAAAAGGAGAAAATTTCGACAATACAAGAATGGAAAACAGTGGAAGGGAAATGTAGCACCAAGCGGCTGCTACAATGCAAATGAAACTCTCGCAAAGATGGGAAGAGCTTACTCTTGCAGAAATACTTATCGTTCACTCCGTCTATGAAGAGATTTTAATTATAAGAGCGAAAAAGCTACCCAACTATATCCTTTGATCTGTGATAGTTTCAAGTTCAGATCAAATGACAGGAAACGCTACATAATTTACGTAATTACACACGTAGCAAAGATCTGTGATTCCATAATTCATCTAGTCAAGTGAGTCATAGCGTGATACTCGAACCATAATCTTAAACATAAGATTAAGATGCGTGCCCATGGCCGTGAGGTAAGGAAACTCTGTCATGCGGTGGTAAAATGAGTTCTGTGTGGTATATTTTTTCCAAGTTTCAAACCTTATCCTGCGAATGGGGAAAGAATTTAGTAAATTCGTCATTCATGTTAAGATAGTTTTTGCTACCGATTAGATGCGTCTGTCGACAGGGGATCCATGCTATCTATATGGAAAATTCTGCGTTTTGAGGCAAAGTCGAGATGAAGTTGTTCAGTGAAGTTTGATGATGATCAACAAGTCTGTCCGACTACTAAGTTCCAACACTGGGAAGGTAAGAACTAGTATTTTTTGCGTGTTGATAAGAACTTGAGAAACGTTTAATTTCGTTTGGTAAGCGTTTATATCCCTTGTTGCTTAATGAGTTACTGAATCATCGATAGGATTTATATAGCAATTCCCTGTTGTCTGTAGTTGCAACGTATGTAAGGGCAGGGGTGTATTCGGGTCGAGATCCGGACTCCGAGATCACTTTTCCTCGGAGCTGCATGGTTTCATACGACGTCAAGAATAAAAGCAAAGAAAAATAATTACATTAAAAACACGGCGATTAGTAAAAACTATTAAATACAGCACAAATAATTCAGAGAAGAAGGTACTTATATGGTTGATGTATAGAAATAAAACATTTTCTGTAAGCAATAACTATACTGTTATTGCTATTACATAGACCGCAGAGTCCTTTCTATTGCGATATTACCACAAATCCGGACCTCAAGAAAAATTACTGAGAACTCTTCAGTTAGAGGATCCTTGCCATCTACTTGATTTTATTTATGTTCGTTCTGGTTGAAGTATAGGTGCAGAAAAGATGTTGATGAAACAAGTTTTTCAATGCTTGATCAGAATGTTACGAGACTAAATTCGTCTGAGAAGTTACTGGACTTGGAACTTGAAAAGCAATTTTAGCTGATAACTGTGTGATCATTTTGACTTCCTTATGTGTGTTTAATTTTTAATCTAGCTTTGCCGATTAATGATTCAATTTAAAGTTCCGAATTGTTCAAAAGCTAACTGGACTTAGAATAGAAAGAAGCATCATGGTTCTTGCTCCATTTAGATGCGCCAGCAGCTAGGGTGTCCTGCTGTTTATATGAGTTTTACTTCAATAAAACTGTCGATTCTAGATTCGTGTACTTAAATGAAAGTTCACTGAATTGGATTTGACAACAAAAACTTCCCGGATTGATTCTACGAAAGTAGATAACAAGTCGTTGCTATTATAGATCAGCAAGCAGTTAAGAGATCCTTGCTATATATCGAAGATACTATTAGTTGATAATCAAGGACACAAGTAAAGTTGTAAATGAGATTGTACGTCAGATGATCTCAGAACCTTATCTGAAATTTGATACTATTGCCACGCTTTTTAAGGCCTAAAGTAATTGTCACTTACCAAGACGAGCTGGGATTAATATCTGGTGTATTTACTGGCTACTGGTTTTCAATTCTGAGTAATGGACATATTTGAGTTTTAACTCGTTAACTTTTGATTGAGCTTCAGAGGGAGAAATTGATATGTCTGTTCCATTGATCGGAAGAAGGCGCCCCAGAGGAAGTGGACATGGAAAGGCCCAAATGGGACCGAAAACGAAATAGATTACGTTCTATCGAATAACAGGACAATTCTGCAAGATGTGTCTGTTCTGAACAGTTTCATAGTTTCGAGTGATCATAGGCTGGTGAGATGTAAGCTGAAACTAAATACTAGACTTGAGAGAAAGAAGCTTATCAGAGGAAAAACGCCAATTTTAGATCTGGAAAATCTAGGGAGAAACAGAGAGACATTCGGGATAGAACTAAGCAACATATTTAGCGCCTTTGAAGAGTTAGAGGATGACGAAGACATCAACAGCAGAAATAAAATACTGACCGAGATAATAATAGAGACAGCCAATTAAATAGCAGGCACCAGAATGAAAGGAGAGAGCAAAATCTCAGAAGAAACTAAACTCTTGATGAAGAAAAGAAGGGAAATGAAAGAAGAGGAAAATTACATAAAAAGGATTGAATACATACAACTAAATAAAACCGTAAGAAAGAAAATAAGAGAGGATGTACGAAGATATAACGAAAATCTTGTTACAAATACAATCGAGGGGAATAAGAGCATGAAGAAAACCAAACAGCAGCTCATGATAGGGAAAAGCGAATAATTGCAGTTAAGAGACCAGACGGGAGCGTAACACGAAATAAGGAAGAAATTATAAAAATATTTGAAAATTTCTACAGAAAATTATACTACTCCGAAGAAGTGCTACGAAATGAAGACTCAGAAGAAAATGATGTAGATGTTCCAGATGTAATAAAAGAGGAAGTGGCTAAAGTACTTCGAAGGATGAAGAACGGAAAGTTGCCAGGAGAAAATGGGCTCACAGAAGAGGTGTTTAAATGGGGAGGTGAAAACATGAACGGGACTTGGATTTTAACCAGGGATGGGAACAACCCAGATTTGGTCGTGGATTTAGCACAATGGACCACATACAAACATTGAATTAAGTTATGGAAAGGACTAATGAATATGAGCTTCCACTATGTTTGGGATTCATAGATTTCGAGAAAACTTTCGATTCGGTGTCCTTGTCAGCAGTACTTAAATCACTTGAACATCAAGGCATCGAAAATGCGTACATCAAGCTACTGCGAAACATTTATTCGACTGCCACATCTGTCATTAGACTACATCAAGAAAGTGAAATCTGTAATGTTGGAAAGGGGGTAAGGCAAGTAGATTCAATTTCTCCAAAACTGTTTTGTGCGGTCCTGGAGAGAGTGTTCCAAAATTTAAATTGGGATGAAGTTGGAATTAAAATTAATGGCGAATATCTTCATCACCTACGGTTGGTTGATGATATAGTCCTGTTTGCTTCAAATGCGGAAGAACTACAAACCAGAACGGAAGAACTGAATAATGAGAGTTCGAAAATAGACCTTAAAATGAATTTAAGTAAAACAAAAGTCATATACAATCTATATGCTGCAAAAAGGGAAAAAAAGATTAGCGGCGAGACAATAGGCATAGTAGATGAGTATGTTTACCAAGGCCAGCTCAAAACATCGAATGCCAAGTTGACTGATGAAATAAATAGAAGATGCAAACTGGCGTGGAGTTCGTTTGGAAGACTACACTTTATTTTCAAAAGCAAACTAGCAATGTGTCTGAAGCGTAAAGTTTACAATCAATGTGTCTTACCTGTGATGATGTACGGCTGTGAAACTTGGACATTGAAAGAGCAAACGACTCAAAGATTGAGTCACACAAAGAGCAATGGAGAGATGCATGCTAGGTATAACCAGGAGGGACAGGAAGACAAATGAATGGATCCGCGCACAAACAAAGTTAGAGGATGTAATCAAGACTGCGAAGAAGCTGAAGTGGAAATGGGCCGGTCACATAGCTAGACGAACAGATGGAAGGTGGACGACAAATGTACTACATTGGATTCCTAGAGAAAAGAAGCGACCGAGACTACGTCCGAATGCAAGATGGGTAGATGAAATCAAGCGTTTTTCAGGAGCTACATGGATGAGGATAGCAGCAGACCGAGAAATGTGGAAAGAAAAGGGGGAGGCCTTCATCCAGCAGTGGATAGAAAACGGCTGAATTTTCCTGAAATTTCGTTGCTATTAAACACAAACTACCTGAGTAATTCATATCAATTAGAGAGAATTTCGATAACCTGGTAATATCTGCGCTTTGAATTGAGGAAATTCATCTTTTTGACGGTGTGTGCAATTAGGCATTCGAGTAAGTTTTAAGCTACAGAAAAACCAATACATAATATCGGCTACACGATTGAAATCATCGTCTCTAACTACTGCTGATAAAAATTTGTTCTCTCGCTGCTCCTCATAAACTCTAAATTTATTTTCCACCTTTTTACAATGTTTAATTGTTCCTATATGATTACACACCATACAATATAAATCTTCAAGAGACTTTCTTGTGCTTCGGTTGTAGCGTTTATTTTTTATAGAGGACCAACAAACTGAGACACAAATCAAACTCCTCACGATTTGTTTCTTAAGGGTTTTTTGTGCAAGATAGTTAATGATTTCTTCTATCTGTACGATTTATAGCACTGATAGTAAAATACGCTATGATCTATTAACTTTAATCGCTTCGACACTACATCTTTCCTAACTTCAATTGTTTCCCTCAACCTTTTGCGACCAGTCTCGGGCGAAGAAATATACATTTTTGGTTTATAAGTTTAACAGATAAGGCATGTTGCGTCCCTACGAACAGTGGAACGTTTAGAGTTATGCTTAATTCCCTTGCAACCGCATTCAAAATCTTAAACAAGCTCAAGATCCATTTTAATTTATTTCAATCATATCAAGGCAATAAGAAGTTAAGCATTCTATTCGTTCGTGCAATCTTCATTTGAAAGATGGTGGTAAAGAAACACCGTTCCAAACAATATAACATTTACATCCCAAAATAGCCATTGTAAGTAAATCTCAGATATTTAGATTTTCATATGCACCACTTAAAAATGCGCATATAGTATAAACAAAAATTCAGACGTGTAAAATATCAAAATTTCATTTATTGACTCCAGAACATATATTTTTGTACCACGATCAGCATTACCAGTAAACTTTTAATGTTCCGTTTTCAGTATCAACCATTTTGAAATTGCGCAGATAAAAAAGAACAAATATTTGGACGAACAAAACAACATTGTCGTTGTATTTCCAGCCTCAAAAACATATCATTAGAAACTAGGATAAGCGTTCTAAGGATATTCTTATTCATCTAGTTTTTGTTTCCGTCATTTTTCAATATGACGGGTATAAATAAAACAACTATTCAGACTAGCAAAATAATATTGTATTTGAATTTTTCAGTCTCGGAGACGTATATATTGACACCACGATGAACGTTCTAAGTGAATTTTAAATATACCAATTTTTGTATCCCGAAAATGGCGTCTACTGGGAAAACGCTCCAAAAGTGGAATATCTACCCCCACAAAAATACTAATCTAGTATCACCCTCAAACACATTCCATTAATAAAATTCTCTGCACATAATTTTTTACGGGAGCATATGTGGTGGATCCTAGACAAATCATCCAATATTAGACAAATTTGTTGCATCACCATTTTAGATTTTATTTTGTATGTGGGTTCCTATATATCTGAAGATCTCAGAAGCACTTTTGAAAAACAAGTGTTATACCCTTATTTCTCCCGGGTTTCCAACATGGCGGATCGCGTTTTTCACTCCCGTAGACATGTACAGAAACCTAAATATCCGAAGAAAAAAAACCAGAAGAGCTGTAGAGCAGAAACAACAACTGCTGTGTAGCTCCTAAAGCGTACTTTGTGGAATCATCTTTTCTCAAAATGTATTATTATTAAACCATATTTTTTTCGGGGGGAAAAAGAAAATCTGCAACTTTAAGTAATATTTAGACTACTAATCGAGTGTCTGCCTTTCAAAAAATGAATTAAATCACTCCCATTTTTTCTTTGGAGGTTTAAACATGTATCTTTGCGAAAAATGCCGGATTTTGGGCTTAACTATCTCAAATGGGTCCTGCGAGCGACCATGGGTCAGTTTAATTTTCGGAAGATTCTGGGATCAATCCCATCATCCAACTATCCACACTGAGGTTTTTCCTTAGTCATACCTGGCAAATGCTTGGGTGGTACCTACAAAATGGACAATGGCCGTCTACCTTCCAACATCCATTCTTTTACACTATCCCGGCCTGAGCGTAAGGTGCCTAAAAACCCTAAAATAAATTCAAATTCAGATGGATCCGCATAGAAAAAATTGTAAATTTGGTGTCAAGGAAGCTTTGTATGTGCCCAGTTCACAGCAAAATTGCAACTTTTATTTCGAGGCGGTTGAGTCGGTGCAAGCAGATTTCCTCCATCATACTAAGCAAAGGCAAATGTGGTATCTTCACAAAGTCAATTTTCTTTTCTGGGAAGCAGTTTAATATAAGACTGCATTTTTTGGTAAAGATTAGACCCACCCTTTTTTCTACTGGGGTTCAAAACATGGCCCTTCACCGGAAAAATGTCGGATATGTAGGTTTAAATTTCTCAAATGGGTCATCATAAACATATCTGAAATTAGATCTCAATGAAGCATATATGTGCTCAATCACAGTAAAAGTTGCAATGTTTACTTTCGAATGGTTTGATCAAGAAAATGTAGTTCCTGCAAGTTCTGCGCCATTCAAGCAGCGTAGTGATATCAAGTTACATATGCAAATAAAATCTGCTTGCAATGACCAATCCAGTTAGAAATAAAAGTTGCAATTCTGGTAGGGTGAGTTGAGCACAAAGAAGGCTTGTTTGAAACCAGGTATTTTTTTTCTTATGAGGACTCATCTGAGATATATAAGCCCGAAATCCAGCATTTTTCGATTAAGGGCCATGTCATTTAGAGCCTTTTTTGGGGCATGCAGACACTCGCTTAATAGGGCTAAATACTATAAGAAGTTACAGCGTTATATTCAACTCTTTCACCTCCTTAAAAGTTGACTTAAAAATCCAATTCCATACTATTCGCTACTCTTTTTTTTTTTTTAATTAAATAATCTATTGACGTCAAGAGTATTGTGTGTGTAGAGACGAGGCTGAGGTAGGCCATTTGCTTATTTCGGCGAAATTATGTGGTTTTAGATATAGATATATATATATAATATTTCTTGTATCTCATCAAGTGCGTGAATATTCCGCCCACCATGGCGCGCTCTCATATTCAGTCCCTTTATTAGTTCTTCAATTGGCCCGCACCACGCTTTTAAATTAGTCATTCATAAACAAAATTACTTTTTACTTTTCAGTATGAATTGTTTAAGAAAAATATGTCTGAAAAGATTTTTTTTAGTTATTTCAGTGTTCCGTACCCTTACTCAAGCTAGTGTTTTGTGATTTGAATCCTAAAGTATTCTGCAATCAGTCAAACTTTTTTTCAATAACTTAGTTGTGTGTGAAAATCAGCATGATCGACTAAAACTTTCAAAATGGCAGCAGTTTAAAATTTTAAATGTATCTTCTCGTACAACCCTGTGCTAAAACGTGTATTTCTTTGTGAAAAAGAGCAGAGCACATAACGAAGAACTGGGAGTTTCCAGATCTGAAGGCAAAAGCCTATTATTAAATTTTAAAGATCTTTAGTTTTATGATGGAGATTATAGTTACAAAATTATACGTATGTGTTATTCAACTCCCTGTTAATAGTCAATAATAATAATAATAGAGTTCATCATACTTATATTAATTGTTATAACCTTGTGGAGTCGGTATCGTGTCAGAAGGGCCCGGACAAAAAGGCGAGGATATAAAGTTCCCAGATAGAACGACACCGCGTCAAAAGGACCCAAGTCACTCGAGGTTTTTTGCTTGGTATTCACCTTTTCAGTAGTCGCTCTTTTTGTCATTCGTCCTCTTTGTTATTCGTTCTTTGTCATTCGCTTATTTTGTTATTTGCTCTTTTGGCATTAGCTCTTTTTGTAATTCGCTCTTTTTGTTATTCGCTCTTTTTGTTATTCGCTCTTTTTGTCATTTGTTTTTGTTTTTTTTTTTTGTTATTTTCCCTTTTTGTCTTTCGCTTTTTTGGCACTCGTTCTTTTGGTAGTCAGTCTTTTTGTCATTCACTCTTTCAAAAAGTCAGCCTTTCTGTTAGTCGCACTTTCGGTAGTCTCTTTTTATTGTCATTTGCTCTTTTAGTTGGTCGTTCATTTTGTAAGTCGGTCTTTGTGTTAGTCGCCTTAGTATTTGTAGTCGCTTTTCTGGAGTTGCTCTTTTCTCGTTCACTCTTTATACATTCAATCTTGTGTCGTGCTACCGCCTTCGATGGCTCGAAAATAGCAGCTACTAATTCTGCGAAGAAGTTGTTGCCGCTCACGTCTCGCTGATCAGCCGCATGCGACTCCTTCGAACACAGCCATGCCGTCATAGTCTACAACGCGCTACTTGCTCATGGGGAAATGCAGACATGCATAGGCTTCGGAAAAGAGTGTTTCGTGTTTGTTATCGGTATAGTTTTGCTCTCCTTATACTATTTAAGGAACCATTTTTATTGTAAACAGTTGTAATTTCCATTGAACATTGTTCTCTTTTAATCAACTTCCTTTTTATTTTGTTGAATAGAAAGAACTATTACCGCTAAACTATTATTAGTGACAACAGCACCGATGCACTACAAGAAATTAAGAGACATTAACTGTTGACGACACCTTAAGGCTCGTACAAGGAATTTAAGAAGTTTCCAAACAGTGAAATTACTAACCATTCGTAGTTGAGTGATCATAAAACTACTGGTAAAAGCGATCGAATTTTCCAATCTTAATTTCATTGCAACTGACAAATTCTGGTACTGTTTCTTCGTACTTGGCCCTATTGGGTTGTAGCAAGAGTTAGTTAAGTCGGCTAAGTGAAATTTAAAGATGTATTCACACACCTGTAGATAGATTTATTAAACAATTTATAGGCAGTTTTGTTCCACAACCTGTCGCCATTTGTGAGCCAGTTGCGTAGCTCTATGCCCCTCGAACTTGGCATATTTCTGGGGTGAGTGGTGGTTTTCCAGGTGGTTTTCACAGACTGTCAGGGAAATGTTCGGTTGAATTCTTTACTTAAACGCAACGTCAGTGACTCATTTGTGAAACAGACGATCACGGGTAATGAAAAGTGAATCGTGTACAAAAATCAATTGCTAGAAGAATCCTGAAGAAAACGAATCAAGCCACAGTTAATCATTCTAAAATCAATTCCCTAGAAGTCTGTGGAAGAAGGATTTGGAATAGTTCAAAGCTCTGAAAAATACCAAGTTGTGGAAGGATAACATTATGCAGCTGCCTCACAGATCGTGACAGGTTCTGGAACGATATAGCACATACATGGTTGAACAAACTTAGATACAGCTATGTCAACCCTGCATTTCAGTTTCACCTAACCCACGCTACAAATGTATGTTACATTCCAATAATTTTAATTAACAACAAACCAAAGTATTCCCAAAACTTCGCAAAAAAGAAGTATTCAGCATAACCCACGTGCTATACAATCGACATAACCTCAAACCGAAACACTCCACTTAATCGTCCATTCGAAGAAAAGTTATACGTTATAACGTTTCTTTGTGGCTAATGTACTGTTGGTAAGCACTAAGCGTGGTTGTGAAATCAACAACTCGTTGTGTTGAACTTAAAAAATAATTAAATACCCAGTTCAGTATACCTGATGCACAGATTAATATCATTCTCAATGATATTATTGTAATTGGCTTGGATTGAACTAAAAATATTTGAAACAATACTATAAGACTTTGTAATCACTTCAATATTCAGAGTATATGCCTTTGTCTAATCATCAGAAAAGCAATACCTAATGGTAATTCACAAAAGATTGTATTTATTCTTGTTGCCAACTAAAATACTATTATATATACCTTGAACATCAATAAAATATGATAAATTAATATAACATTGTTTTATTAATTCAATATTATCCATAAATGTAATATTTATATGACTGAAGCACCTAATATTGTTACATTTCAGTGTGAAAGTCACAATTCAGTTTATTTTGCATAAATCCGAGCGCTTCCTTTGCTGAGTAACATTAAAAAGTGTATTTTCCCCCAAACGTGCAAAACATACAAATGTATTACATTAACTACTCCAGATATCCTTATAATCAGATATGTTCAAGATTATTGTGATGAGAGTAAAAAATGCTTTACAAATCTTACGTCCGTATAATTGGATGTAGGTATTGTAGTTTACATACAAAAAGAGCACGTTTCTGGTAGCAATCGTCTGTATAATTAGACGGAAACTTACTCAGACAAAAACTGATTACTCGCTAGGCGTTTATAGCAGCAATATATATATATTGTAAAAATGACAAAGATACATTCCTAAATATGCCAGTGCCTAGTTATTTATAAATGCAAGAATACGAGCTCTAACAATAACAAAAATACCAAGTAAATATAACGCGACAACTGATACTTCCTACACTGACTTGATACAATAATTTTAGTTACGATCTCCTGAAGTATCTAATTGAACTCAGTTTTGCTTAGGACACATTAACGCTGTTTTGCTTTTATAGCACGCGTGAGTATAATCCTCGAACTGATAAGATACATAAAATCTTTGAAACATGAATTTATATGCCTCAACCACTTAAATATGTCACATACATTGAGTTATCAGTGATCACTTCATCTAGATCTTTATACCCAAAAACACAATAGGCATGCCGTAACTTACGATACCTGCAGGGTCAGGATGGGTGAGATGAGATAGGAATTTATAATGAAACCTCACAGATCACTTCCACTTTAAGATACAAGCTTTTCATTCTTTGAACAGCAAACAATCGTATCTTAAATGACTATTGCTTATGGCATAAATAACTTTTTTTTATTTCTTTTTTTTTTTACTTTTTTTTAAAGTGGGAGTGTCAACAAAATGCACAATACATCAAATAGAAATGTGTAACACTCTACAATCTAGCATGCAAAATATTAACTAACGCACAACTCGCTGATGTGAGCCCTAGAAATCTTATGACGAAATCCCTACTATATGATAGAATACGAGTCTGCTAAAATCGTCAATAAATAGAGAGAATGAGGGGATCTTGGGAGGACACCACGATGTATCTCGGACAAAAACTACCCTGGCTCAATCTACTGAGAAACGACTACAACGCACGACGCTACTATGATATCTATAATTTAAAAGATTTATCTAACTATAAAAACAGTATATGATTTCTGTCGAATATTATACCAAACGGGCGATCTTCAGGTGGCGGTACGCGAGACCGAGAAGTACGAGCTAGACATATTAGCGATACAAGAAGTTCGGTGGGAGGGTCAAGATAGCATCCCAGAGGGCAAGTACACTTTCTACTACGGGGGAACACAGTCTCACGATTTCGGAACAGGGTTCCTCATTAGGAATAGTATCCTTCAGGCGGTTCAGAATATAGAGTTCGTAAACGAAAGACTATCGTACGTTACGATACGTACTCGATGGGGTAACACGGTTTTATTAAACGTCTATGCTCCGACCGAGGTGGCTACTGATAATGACAAAGATATATTCTACGATGAGCTAGAAAGGTTGTTTGACCGATTACCGAAGTATAATTCGAAAATTGTGTTGGGTGATTTCAATGCAAATGTAGGGAGGGAAGAGAAATATAGACCTACTATAGGCAAATACAGTCTTCACGAAAAGACCAACAACAATGGAGAAAGACTGATAACTATCGCGATTTCGAAAAACTTACTGGTAGAGAGCAGGTACTTTGAACACAAAGACATACACAAAAACACATGGGTATCTCCGGACGGCAAAACTCTCAACCAGATCGATCACGTATTAGTAGACAGACGAGCACACACCAACATAATGGACGTTAGGTCGTACAGAGGAGCGGAAGGTGACACCGACCATCAATTAGTGATCACAAAAGTAAGGGAAAAGTTATGCATCGCGAACAGAGAAAGCAAGGGATCAAAACAACCGAAATTCGAAGTGAAACTATTAAATAATCCGAGCATAAAAGCAGATTACCAACTCGAACTCTCAAATAGGTTCGAAAGCCTAGCCGACTCGAGTAATAATAATGATGATATTAATAATGAAATTGATATAAGTAAGATGTGGGAGGCAATTCGTGAAACAATTAAGAGCACAGCGAAGGAACGCGTAGGTGAGAAGAAACAACAGAAAAACAAACCTTGGTTTGATGAAGAATGCATTAAACTTCATGAGGAACGAAAACAAGCAAGGCAACGATGGCTAAGTAATAAAAGCGAAGCAAATACCAACCACTACAGTAACGCGAAACGAAACGCCACACTAGGGTTCAGAAACAAAAAGCGAGAATATCTGACGCAGAAGATTCAGGAGATTGAGGAAAACGGGAAGACAAATAACATACGAGATCTATACAAAGGGGTAAACTCGTTAAGAAAAGGTTACCAGCCGAGGTTAGGAATGATTAGAAATGAACGTGGAGATCTTCAGGCGGATCCGACTGAAATTGTCGATGTGTGGAAAAGTTATTTCGACAAACTTCTTAATGTACACAGCGGACAAGAAACAGAGGAATTTGAAATCCATACCGCAGAACCGTGGATTCCCGAACCTAGCGAGATCGAGATCGAAATGTCGATTAAGAAATTGAAAAATTTCAAATCACCAGGAATAAACAATATTCCAGCCGAATTAATTAAAACAGGAGGAACGGCACTAATCAAGGAACTACATAAATTGATATGTGCTATATGGAGAAAGGAGGAGCTCCCAAAGGAATGGAAAACATCAATAATTGTTCCGATTTACAAAAAAGGCGATAAGTCGGAATGCAATAATTACCGCGGAATCTCGTTACTTCCAACTTGTTACAAGGTATTAAGTAATATTCTGTTAACACGCCTAAATGTATACGTAGATGAAATAATTGGAGATCACCAATGTGGATTTAGAAGAAATAGATCCACGTTGGACCAGATTTTTGCTTTGAGACAAATTTTGGAGAAGAAATGGGAATACAATGGGACGGTTCATCAGCTATTCATTGATTTTAAGAAAGCATATAATTCTATCAAAAGAGAAAAGTTATACAGTATCCTGATACGATTTGGAATTCCGAAAAAATTGGTTCAACTAGTGAAGATGTGTCTCAGCGACCCCATAAGCAGAGTACGGATAGGTAATAATATGTCAGATAGTTTCAAGATTCGCAACGGATTGAAACAAGGTGATGCCTTGTCACCACTACTGTTTAACTTCGCGTTAGAATATCCGATTTTAAAAATTAAAGGGGACAAAAAGGGACTATCATTGAATGGTTTGAATCAACTCTTTGTATACGCCGATGATGTAGATTTAATAGGGGACGAATGCACTACAAAGCAACACCGATGTCTTAGTAGAAGCGTGCGATGAGATAGGTCTACAGGTAAACATAGATAAAACAAAATACATGATAACAAGCCGAAGCACAGGGAATGAAGGAATTAAAAACATAAGAATTAGGGATGACGTCATAGAGAAAGTAAACAAATTTAAATACTTGGGAGCATACGTAACAAGCAAAAATGAGGTCACGGAAGAAATAAAAAGTCCCTTAGTATCGGGAAACGCATGTTTCTACTCACTACAAAAACTTCTAACATCGCAATTAATATCAAGGAAATTGAAATTAAAAATATACAGAACGGTTATTCTGCCGGTAATACTTTACGGTTGCGAAAGTTGGAATACGACCCTAGCAGATGAACATAAATTACGTGTATTTGAAAATAAGGTTTTGAGAAAGATATATGGGCCGAAACGGGACGAGATGCCTGGAGAGTGGAGCAGACTGCATAATGAAGAACTCCACGGACTGTACGATTCACCAGATGTTGTAAAAATAATGAAATCGAGGCGACTAAGGTGGGCAGGGCATGTAGCTTGGATGGGGGAAAAACGAAGATTATATTCTATCCTGGTTGGAAGGCCCGATGGAAAGAGGCCATTGGGAAACCGAGACGTCCTTGGGAGGACAATATTAGAAGAGATCTTGGAGAAGTAGGTGTTCGTGATGAAAACTGGCTTGATACTGCCCAGGATAGAATCCAATGGCGAACGTTTGTTACTGCGGCGATGAACTTGCGAGTTCCATAAGCCATAGAGTTAGTTAGTTAGTTAGTTAAATTCCGTCAGAAATGTAATTCACCGATAATGAACTATGTATATAACCTTACATAAAGTGCTGTTGCATTTATGTACATTTAACGCAACTGAAAATGATCATAAAGACGCAAACCTAACTTTGTTACGTGCACGATTTTTGTTAATATAGAATACTCTTATTATTTGTACTCATACAAATTTACTGGAACGTGTACAACAAAACTTGTACTTGGCAACGCATTATTTTATTTGCAAATCACTGCCTGATTTTGGCCTTACTAACATGCACAGTCATGAACTTTCTTTATTCTTTGATAATAAATCACATTACAGCCTTTGTCCACTAGAAAGACGTCAACAATGCTGAATTACTGCACAACAGTAGGAGAGGGGGAGGGAGACTCGCACTCTTCTTCTCGAACAACTATGACTGCATAACTTCGTTGCATGTGTACCTATACAGGGAGTAATATTAGCTTACTCTGCGAAAGAATACTTGTTTCTTTTCACTAAGGATTATTATTTCCAAAAACTTACCTTGTTCCGTTTTTATAGGCACGATGTAAAGAATGTTGAAATCTATTAATATACGTCGTATAGCACTGAGACATCGACTTGATCACTCCCAAGCACGTAAGGCCGGACAAGGAACTCACTGTGCGGACATACACTTTTCAATTTCTACTTACGATTTGTTTTCTTCACTCATGTCCTTTTATCAGGATACACTTTCGGCTTCCCTGATGCTTAAAACACGTACTTGGCCTCCAAACGCAGCTTCCTAGTATTAATTTCAAAGACACTATCACATCACAACGATATTGCGTCTTGTAGCTGTAGAAGTTCGACTTGTTCTAACGTTGCCCTCTTGCGGAGAAACAAAACTCCAAGCTGACAACACTCCGTTCTCGCTGCGGAAAGTCCATTCCATTGCTAAAGCAAACGGAGCGCTGGAAACTAGGCTCCCCGGTTCTAGCTGAGTACACTGGTATCAAAAGAGTAAGTGCAAATAAATGTACCTCTTTTCTCTATGGGTATGTAACGACTGTTACAACGTCTTTCGCGTTTGAAGTGAGCATCGTGAATGATTATGCTATGAGAACTTTATCGTCTTATAAGTTTGAGAGAATGAATGAATAACTTACGGAGGATTGTGGAAGTTGTTGAGATGTAGAGGCAGCAAACCACCCTCCATAGCTCCAAGTCCTAATCCGGTCTGTAATAAAAAGGATTCATGTAATTAATTCATAAATATAAAGCTAGGATCATAGAAATGTTAACAAATGTACACACAAGTAGGAATAATACAGAAACGATTGATATAAATACATCTCGCGGAAATTCTGGACTGGTAAGATTGAAATATTCGATTTCTACAAGCACTGGTATCAATCTTTAAGGATAAATTGAAGTACTTGTAGAAAAACGTCAGATGATGTACGTCACAGTATTGCTGAATATCTTATACATATACGTCAAAGTGGAACATAGAGAACACCCAACTGAGAGCAGTTTTCGTAAATGTTTTAAACTGTGACATACCATTCAACTAGTAGCTACTAACATTAAAAGAGCCTTTTGCGTAATGTACATAGTTTTTAGTTAATGCACGCATGGTACTGTCTATTTTGTGAAATTCTGCAACGCTGAAAAATCAACTCTGTGGTTATTTTCCTACAGCGGTTTCAGATGACGAATTGAAGATTATTGTAGAAGTTGATTGCCAGAAAAGTTCTTAATAGCCAACAAGGTCCATCACTGAATGTATGTACTCTAGGAAAGGTGAAGTATTTTGCAATAAGAGTGATGCGTAAGTTAACATCAGATAAGAAGGCACGCAGCTTTAAAGTCTTCAGTATTATCGTGCCCAGGGATAAACAGGAAGGTTGTTTGCATCGCATTATCATCTGTGGTGGAGAGACGGTCTGGAACTTGAGTTATTCACTGTCTTCTTCTGAAGAAATCAACCAAAGAATGAAGGCGGCTACTGTGAATCAATTTCGCTAGAAGCAGCCTGACTTATTGGTAAACAGAACCTGATATCATTATAATGTACAATAATGTCGCTCTCAAATCTCAAGAGAGGATTTGTAGATATCACAAGAATTCTAGTATTATAAATGATATCCTTGCTAGTTTCTCATATTTGGTAACTTGTCTCGAAGATATTACTACTTCTGTCATCTAGACCCATTCATGCCAGGCTTGTACGGGCACATGGCGTTGTTCGGGTTGACGGTGAATGGTTTCCCAAGGAAGCGTTCGTCCCAATATCGGATAGGAAGGACTGTCCAATATCAGATATCCGATATTAGGCAGTATTTACAAGTTCTTTCCTATTGTTTCAGATCTCTCAGAGAAAGAAGTGGGACAAATACTCAATGTTGCAGGCTGTTCAGGTCATGAAAAATCATGAAATGGGTTATCTGAAAGCAGTGAAAACATTCAACGTTCCTCGCTTTACACTTGAAAATTATGTGAAACATCCAACAAAAACCGTTCAGGATCTCGTGTCAGTTTCTTTAGGACGAAAACCAACTCTCGGTACAAAACTGGAAAATGAATTAGTACAGTATTGCAAAGAAATGGCTCCTTTGGTTTCTGGCGAACAGATATTCTTATTTAGCATACCAACTGGCAGTAAAAACAATGTAAATCACAACTTCGCAGCATAGGCTGAAATAGCAATGGCTGGTGAAGAGTAGCTCATGAAATTCTTCGTCACCATCCGTCGTTAGCTGTTCGTGCTTTACAAGTGAAAGTCATCAGCATGAAAGGGAAAACAGACGTTGGAAAACTCACATCAGCAGAAAGAGGTGCATTCATAACGGTTGTGACTTGTGGCATGTATGAATGCAGCTGGGGTGTATGTGCCGCCCCTGTTTGTATTCCCTCCCATTAATATGAAGGCAGAACTTCTTGATGGAACTTCCTCAGGCACGACTGCAGTTCCACACCTCTCAGGATGGATTCAACCCCATAATTTCACTACATGGATGTAACACTTCATTCAATTCGTGAAACCGACACTTGAAGACCCAGCAGTCTTGATCCTTGATGAACATTATTCCCACACAACAAACCTTAGCGTCATTGATGCGGCAAGGGAAAGTGGAGTGCGTATTATGTGTCTGCCACCGCACACCACGCATAAGCTTCAACGGCTTGATGTTGCATTTATGGCTTCCTTCAAAAAAGCCTACACGCATGAGGTTCAGAATTGATTAGACGGCCATCCCTTTTGACCTCTGACAGTACATGAGGTGGGAGCACTGTTTGGTCGTGCATACACATGTACAGCCACAATTGAGATAGCTATGAATTTCTTCAGGAAATGCGGTATTTTTCCATTCGATCCACTCGTATTTGGGCCATCAGACTTCCTGGACTATCAAGATGAGGACATGGTCACTGCTCCATCCACCAGCGGCGATTCTACCAACCACGGTCCAACTAGTCCTTTTGCACAGCGCGAGTGTTCTAAAAACCCTGATTGCGTGGTCACTGCTTCTTCACCTTCTCGAGCTTCTGGTCCAGGTACTTCTGCCAATGTATCATCATCCACACAAGTCTCGCCATTTGATCTTCGGCCTCTCCTATCTCCTCCTTCCGCCCCGAACCCAAGCATTGGGCGATGAACCGGAAAGGATATTGTAGTCAAGTGTAGTGATGTCATCACCTTACAAAGCAGAGTTAACATAGTCACTGGAGCCCAATGCTGCTACGAGACGGAGGAATCAGGGATCAAAGGCTACGTCTAGCAATGGGAGAGGCAGGAAAATGCAAAGATTAGTAATGAAAAGACAAAAAAGGATAAAAATAACTCCAAATGCAAATTATCGTACGACGTGTCTGAGTCTGAAGAATCCGACTCCCCTTTGTCTCAACTGATGACGAAGATATTGCAGATGACTGTGACGGCATCTACTGCGACCAGACCTTCAGCAAGGTCCGCAGGGGTGAAAAGTGAATTCGCTGCACTATGTGCCTCTTTTAGGCACATGAATTATGTCCCGGAAGTGATGATTGGCAAACATATATTTGTGAAAATTGCACACAGTAAGTACTGTGTCATTTCCTGAAGAGGAAACCAATAAATATGTGAACTTCCACAACGAATATTCTTTTTATTACTTACATATTTCCTTGAAAGATCCCTATCCGATATTCGGACGGTTTTTTCTCGCGTGGCCAAATTTGTACTTTTTTATATATATTCTTTAATAACACGAAATTGATTTGGGAATCTCTAGACCTGTATCAGATACAAAGTAAAGGACTACTCTGTCATAGTGCCAACTATTACCAGTTTCTCTGCACTTTGAATAGGTTCTCTACAGTGATTATATATATTTTCTGATATTTTTCCTGTTTAACTTATATTCCCGAATATTTAGTGCTGAAATCTTTCTGTTATTAAATTGCTTCCAGAATCACAAAACAGGCACCTCAGCCAAAATATAAGATTGCTTTTCTTCCCATTTACTAAATGTAACCGCTGCGCCGTCTATCACATGGGATGGTCCAGTGATCTTCATTCGCAAGTCATAGAGTCTAGTGTTTGAATCCTAGCTGGGAGAATGGTATCTTTCCAAGTTATAGTGTAAAATGCCCTTTCTGTTGTATGTCATACAATAAGTAACTAAACAAATAAGTAGCAATCTAGTTGATTTTTTGTACGTAAGGTATTGTTCAGTTTTTAAAAATCTTTCTTTTTTAAAAAAAAACGGTATATTGAACCCCATGCGTCAACGCAATGCAAATTTTGCAATTTAGTTGCTGTGATTTGCATTGGATGTCCCTCCCTGTACGTAATGGCTGTATTTAATGTCACCATAATTTGTTTCTTCCTGGCTGGTACTAATGTCAATACATCACATTCGATTAATTTTGTTTCCGTTCGAGTTAGAGGGAGCGTATGAGTTATATTTGCTGAGTTTTCCGTTTCTGTTGATGTATTTTACGACATGCTTTCGTAGCAGTGGAAGTGAATTTGCTATAACTAGAAATAATCTCATTGAATCGTGAAACGCATGTCTTTTTCGCAGTCAGGAAATAGTATTCACAATAAAAAATGAAATTAAAATTTCGGATAAACTAACACAAAAGTATCCTTGTTTCAATTTTGTACTAAAAATATCTAATGTTATGGTTATTTCTAACAGGTCTCGTATTTTACGTAGATGTACTCTGATTGTTATTGATGTTTAATAAGAAATGACCGCAGGTATATTCCTGGCTGCCCGAAGGGCAGTCAGAGGACTTCTAGCCCTATGGCTACTTTCGTCCTTTGAATGTAAAATTTGTTGGGATTTAATTGGTATATTTCGCTAAAGACTGCAGTCAATGCATAGTTATAAAGTATATGAAGAACGTGATTCTGCCAATAAAATTGTTCATTGCTGCAAATTCAACTGGAAACACGCACACACACACACAAAGAAAATTTCGTAGTGAGTTTTCCAATCTCTTTCTTTTTGCGGTAACCAATGAGAAAATGTGACGATTGATTTGACTATACTTTATAAAGTATTAATGTTCTATTCGATAATTCAGCGCATCACATTAAACGTACGGTTATTATAAAGATATAGAAAATGCTCTTGTTTTGATTTTAGCATTTCTAAGTAACCTGAGAGTAATATTATCTGACTCTATTAGTAGCTTAGTAATGTATTGCTTTTAAATAATATACTCCTCACGGCGTTACTTTAAATTTATAACTCCAGGTTCCTTTTAAAAAATGAAGTATTTCAAAAGTTGACAAGTCTGGTTCAAATATGGCGTCCTTTGGGTTGAATAACAGACGTATCCACTGTTGAATTTCAGTCAGGCAACTCCACCTTTATTATTACTGCCTGAACTGAATATTATCTCTAGGCACGTCTTATATTAATAGACAAAGTGTTTTGGCATCTCTAAGATTACCCAGAAAATTTTCAGTTAAATAATCACCAGGGATTACAGTGTAAGGTTTACTGGTTGTCTTGTATAAAATGCAAAAGTGTAGTTGTCTAACGTCGTTAGCAAACTCCCCATTTATAAACAGGCTGTTCAAACAGTCTGTGAAGAGCCAAAAACAAAAATAATGCTAAGAAGAAAAGTAAGGAAGTGCTTTGAATGAGTTTCAAAGCAGACCTACCTTCTGAAAATTTATGTAAAAAATGGTGAATAAATATATTCTATTCATACTGACTTTATTTAATATAGATGATATCTTACCTTTTTGATGCAATATGTTAAATTCTGTTGTTATTTTAGGTCTCCTGTACAAACGGCAAACTGCAAATTTTGAAACTATGCTACCTGTCCCATCGTCTTAGAAATCGAAATGAATATTGAATATCAAATTGTATCAATAGAGCTTTTGAAAAGGTGGATTGTTGCAAATTTAAACAATCAAGAGTTCAATTCAGCTAAATCAAGGCTAAATGAATTTATGCCTAACCATATTGCTTATAAGTACTGGAAAACAACGTATCCTACAATAATCTTCAGCCCCCGTACCAACGCATATCTCGTATTTAGTGAAGCAGCATTTAAGTTTGTATTAAAACGTTGAGGTAACAATTTAAGCAATCAAAGCACAACCCACATTCTGTACCAACATGCTTGAGTTGATCAACAATGACCTAGGAAATGAAATTTAGCATCCAAGCGTGTTGGCTGACTGCCTTAATTACAGATCAGCGCAATTTCACTTTTATTAAAATTAATTTTAATGGTCTGGCCAGGCAGCTAATGGACTAAGCCCGTGAGAAATCTTGAACGTTTCTTCGAGGATGTTAAATGGAACAAGATTGATCCGATAAATGCACGAAAATTGTTTGGATATGGAAATTATTGCCTAAGTATGCGGACATAGGTGTTACATTTCATTTTATTTTAATTTCCATTCATTTCCCGCTCACCTTCCATTTTGTATGACCATTAACGAAGTGCCAGGATTAACTTTGAGTTGTGTTGCTATATTTAACTATGGCATAATAAAAGCAAAAGTGTCCCGAGTGCGATAGTTTGACAATTTGAAAGTTCAAATATTGCTAAAACCATCTTAAATACATAATTAATGTAGTAGGGTAAACCTGCCTAACTTCGTGATATTTTGGAGTATGACTGAAAAAAGACACATTTACAGGCATGTAGAATGGATGTAGTTCTATATTAGGAAGACCCTACATGAACAAAAGCTGCTATAGTATAAAAAGCGCAAACAATAGAAAACAAAAAATATAAGAAACGTAATATACGTACAATATGTGTGAGCTACCTAACTTCGTGATAACATACCTAATTCCGTGAGTGTCTATCTAATTTCGTGATACGGTAGTCTACTAACTTTCCATTCATTGTTACCGTCTGTATCACTGCCATTTGTAATTGAACATATGCTACACATCAATATGGTTATAAGATAAAAGATCAAATGAATTGTATGGGCGGTAACAGCACTATGGCTTACGCCCGTCCCGGTACGGGGGAAGCCCCTTATCATAGTCACGTCTAAAGAAAGCTGTTAAATAAAATCATATAAAAGTTGAAGATGTAAAGTGTCTTCAGAAAAATAAAATCGTGTTAATAAGAACTAAAGATGTATACAGTCTTTAGCATAACAAAACTTGAAGGTTGTATATCTGCCTTCACAAAAATAAAATAATAATACTACATAAAACCTAAGAGCTAAACAACATAATCATCTCAAATAGACGAGGATAGTCCTGTCTCTTGAACAAAGAGAAGAACTCGTCACAATATGGCTGATTCATCCCCTAACAATGACGCCATGTTATTGGAAATGTTATAACGTTGTCTGAGATGATTATATCCTGGACAATTTAAAACGACGTGACGAATACTTAAAACCACATTGCAATTATGACAACGTGGTGGATCCAATCGTCGTAACAGGTATCCGTGTGTTAGGCGACTGTGTGCTATACGTAGACGACATAAAAGGACTTCTTCACGCCTGCTATCTCGGCAAGATGATTTCCATGGAGCAACTGTTACCTTAATATCTTTCAATTTATTAATAGCTACGTCATCCCATCGTCGCTGCCATTCACTCCGTGTAACCTGCCTATAATATATCATCATGTCCTGAAATGGGACATGATGAATATTAATGTTAGCTCCTAAAGAGGCCTCACGAGCAGCTTCGTCTGCCAATTCATTACCATGGATACCAACATGACTTGGTATCCACGAAAAGACAACCTCACCACCGGCAGAGCAGATGGCGTGTATCTTACATAGAATATCTTGCACTAGCGGATGTTTAGAATACATATTGTCGAGGCTGTCAACAACACTCTTCGAATCTGTACAGACAAGGATGCGGTTGAAACCATGAACAAGACTAAAATCCAAAGCCTTTAAAAGAGCATATAGCTCAGCAGTAAAAATATTGGCTTTGGGATTAAGACAAAATTGACGGGCTTCCCCTTCTACAACAAACGCGCATCCAACAGATTCATCGGATTTGTATCCATTGGTAAAAACAGAGATAAAACGTGGGTACTGACTCTGCAACGCAAGAAAACGTTGCTGGAATTCAATCATGGAGGTCTCCGATTTCTTGAGGTGTGACAAAGAAAGATCAATCAGTGGGCGGGCAAGTGTCCACGGCGGACGTAGACTAAAACGGACAGGACAGACAGTTGGGCGGTCTGCATTTAGATTCTCCAACAACTCTGACGCTCGGATGCCAAGTGGTCGGGTAGCGTGACCACGGCGTTCATATAGGGCTCGTTGGACTGGGTATACGATTAAGTTATGTGCTGGGTGTCTTGCCAAAGATGATATCTTAGGAAGGTAGCTCAACACATAGTACATCCTATGAATATCGAGCGGTGGTTCAGCGGCATCAACACAAAGACTGGTGACAGGACTTGTGCGATACGCGCCAGTGGAGAGTCGAATTCCAGCATGATGGACACTATCCAGCGTATGTAACCCTGAAAATCGTGCAGAGGAATAAGCGTGACAACCATAGGTAAGCTTAGATACAATGAGTGCGCGATAAAGGCGCAACAAGGTTGTACGATTAGTACCCCAAGTGGGATAACTTAAAACACGCAATAAATTCAGAGCTCTCGTACAGGAAATTTTAATTTGGCGAAGGTGACTACGCCAATTTAACTTGGTATCAAATAATAAACCGAGGTATCGTACCTCCTCGACGAACTGGAGTTGTCTGTCTCCAAGAAAGAGATCTGGGTCAACGAAACAATTTCGTTTACGGCAGAAGTGGACACAGACGGTCTTCGTTGGTGAAAAACGAAAACCAGTCTGGTGTGACCAGTCAACAAGACGGTTAAGCGTTAACTGGATCTGCCGGGCTGCGAGGTTGATATTCGCAGATTTACTGACAATCGTCAAGTCGTCGACATATAAAAGACCTTGTACAGGAGTTCGAATACAAGCCATAACACTATTCACTGCAATAGCGAACAGTGTTACGCTCAGCACACTCCCTTGAGGTACGCCATTCTCCTGTAAATAACGCTCTGAGAAACGATCACCAACACGGACACGAAAATAGCGATCGCTAAGAAACTTTGTTATAAAATGGGCCATGTGGCCCCTTATGCCCCAATCATGAAGCTTGCGTAGTATCCCATATCTCCAGGTGGTATCATAGGCCTTCTCTAAATCGAAGAACACAGTAAGAACATGTTCATTCCGGAGGAATGCGTTCTGCACAATAGACTCTAACCTGACAAGATGGTCGACAGTTGATCGATATTGGCGAAATCCACACTGATCATTAGAAAGCAAGTTGTTTTGCTCCAAGTACCACATTAGGCGTCGGTTTATCATTCTCCCAAAAAGCTTGCATACGCAGCTAGTGAGAGCAATGGGCCGGTAACTTGTGGGGTTTAGTTTATCTTTGTCAGCTTTGAGAATCGGAATTACAATAGCTTCTCGCCAAATAGCAGGGAAGCTATCTGTCCTCCAAATCTGATTATAGAGATTTAGCAAGAAGACCTTTCCTTGGGAGGGAAGGTGTTGCAGCATTTCATAGTGAATATCATCCAGTCCAGGATATGTGTTTCTAACATCCCGCAAGGCAGTTTCAAGTTCCCACACGGTGAAAGAGACATTATAGTGTTCTAAATTATTAGAGTGAAACCGTAGAGATATTATCTCTGCCTGTAGTTTAATGTTTACGAAGTTAGCACTATAGTGCTGAGAGCTGGATATTGCTGCGAAGGCTGCTCCAAGAAGATTAGCTATCTCTTCTGGGTCAGTATGCAAGACATTGTTCTGCTTCAGAGCAGTTAGTGGCTCGGAGCGACAATTTCCTTGCAAACGTCTGACCCGTTCCCACACGTCTCGAATTGGCGTTTGTGAATTAATGGACGATACATATTCACGAAATGATGTACGCCGAGTTTGTTTCATGAGACGTCGAATATAAGCCTGTGACTGTCGAACTGCATTCAAATTTGCCGCTGTAGGATATCGGTTGAACACCCGTAGAGCGCGACTGCGCCGTCGCCGTGCTACTTCGAGCTCATCGTTCCACCAGGGAACAGAACGCCGACGTGGCGTTCGGCCAGATTGAGGGATGGAACATCTGGCAGCTCGCAAAATTTCACGGTTCAAGTACTCAACCGAATCATTCAGGGGCAAATCTCCTTGATCAACTAGTTGGACACGAGTTGCATATTTAGTCCAGTCAGCACGCTTCAGATGCCAATGCGGTAATTTGCGTGGTGCTTGATAAAGGTTTAAAAACTCTAAAATAACTGGGAAGTGGTCGACTACCAAATATATCGTCATGTACACGCCATGGGTGCAAGGACTGCACTGCAGACAGACAGATCTATCGCTGAGTATGTGCCACTTGCCAAACTAAAATGCGTGTTAGCACCAGTATTTAATAATACTAAGTTTGAAGCGTCAATAAACGATTCAAATATTCTACCGCGGACATCTGTACGGACACTACCCTAAATAACATTATATGAATTAAAATCGCCAACTAAAATTATAGGTTGGGGTAACTGCTGCAAGAGATTCTGAAGGTCAAGGAGCGTAAACTCTTGTTTCCTTGTGATGTACAAATTCAGGATTGTGACATGCTGTTCAAGGTGGACGGGAACAGCAACCGCCTGTAGGTTCGTAGCAATGTGGACAGGTTAGAATACAGCGTGTCAATAACACCAATTGCAACACCGCCACATGCACGACCATCAGTGGGGAAATCTGTGCGATAAAGTGTATAATTTCTTAAGATCACAGATTCAGTTGTTTTAAACTTGGTTTCCTGATAGCAAACTACAGCAGGGGAAAGATCTGATAACAAGACTTGCAGTTCTTCATAGTGGGAATGAAATCCGTTAAGATTCCATTGGAGCATAGCCATTGGGATGAAGATTAATAAAAGTATTACCTTTTAAGACGAGGTTTATTAAATTTCCCTCCCTTTCCGACTACAGTATACTCCGAGTCCATCAGATCGTCCTCAATCATATCTGATTTGAGGGATGAACTCGGCGCATTAAGGACAGGTGGAGAATTTTGATGTGCTAGCTGAGTAGCAAGCACAGTAGTGAGACATTTGATGCTCGTCGCTAGTCGTGACATGCGACTAGATCGTGAAATTTTACTGGCACGAACAGTAGATACTGCCCGTGGAATCCTAGGAGACATTGGTCTCTCAGCATGCATTGGGATAACTTGATGAGGCTTGGCGATTACGTGGTAATTTATCAGATTGAGGTCTCTAAGTCTGAGTTGAGACATCAACTGTCTGGGTGCCAACCGAGGCAGTTTTAACTGGTAATGGTGCTGCTACCATGGAAAACGCACCAGATGGAAGGGTGCGTTGAGACTCTTTTACGCGACGTTTTGCATCTCCAGCAGATATTTTCTCAATCACCATCAGCTCTCTAATTCGTTTTTCCTCTTTAAATACCGGACAGTCACGCAACCAGGCCGTGTGATCACCCTTGCAGTTAACACACGGAGGTTTCAGTGATGTGCAAGAATCCTCACCATGGCTACTGGTACCGCATATTGCACATACAGCAGAGGTAGCCTTACACGACGTGCTGGTATGTCCATAGTGCTGACATTTAAAACAGCGTAGCGGACTCGGTATATACGGACGGACAGGTAAGCAATAGAATGCTGCCTTCACGTCCTTTGGGATCAATATGGTTATGTCAGATGAATCAAGTTGCTGCAAGCTCTCATGAAACCATCGTAAACAGAAGCACCACTGTAACCAGGGGCTACGATTCTTTCCGGAACTGTAGCTCTCGTTACAAGTAGCGCACAAGCCATGAGTTTGCTTAATCTGACATTTGTTTCTTTTAGCTGCGGAATCACGTTGCACTGTATAGTGACATCTTCGGTTGAAGTTCTGGCCTGATCAGGAAGATGAACTGTCGCCTTGGTGTCTCGTCGAACTTTTATGCTATGAAGAGTACTATTTTGTCAGGTAGGATTTAATCCGGCACGTAGAAGACAATCCATTGGTGATGTAGAGCTACTGGTCAAACCGAGTGATTCAGCCTCAGCGCACACAACCGTAGTTGTGCCCAGGGAGGAATCGAGACGTCTTGGGGCTGTTCAAGTGCTTCCCTGGACACTGCTTGAGGATTCAGAGGAAATATTCCCGTTAAGTGAAACCAGATATGATATTATTTACGGAAAATGCTTTGATGAAGGAAGGGTTGAAGAGAGAGTGAAAGTCATAACGACCAGGTCTCCTAAAAGGGTTACCTTCTTGAAATTTCGTAAGAATATGATGCAATTTGATAAGCGTCCATTGCCGTACAGTTACACTATTTCACTACTATACACAAAATATTAACTACAGTGTTTGTAGAAGAAACTTCTGTGAGAACAGAAATCATGAGCATACAAAATGATGAGTTTTTGGAAGGTCACTTGACCGAGAAGCGCTTTCTACCACGTGCAGTAACTAACACTCTGACTGACGTCTGCACTGTAACAGTTTTCGCTGGAAATCCTTTTCACCGCATTCCGATATTCCTACTATCTCTTGAGCACCGATAGAATTCTGTCTATAATGCATACTTTACTCTGTGAAGAAAAATATGTCTCATATCACGAAATAAGGTATATCATGAAGTTATGTAGGTTTACCCTATTTGAGGAGGTGCTTTAAGATAGTTACATTTCTGAGAGATTAATGTACGGCATCTCTTTAGGAATTGAATTGAATTTATTTTTAAGGCCTTTAGGCAACTATGGCTCAGGCCGTATGGATGATGATGGGATGAATTAGTGGAATGAAGAAAGTGGGAGGAAACGGGAGTACCCCGAGAAAACCCACGCACACGGTGTTTGTCCACCACAAAGCCCACATGGCATGAGCAGGGATCGATCCAACGACCCCTAGCACCAGAGGTGAGCGCTCTACCAACTGAGCCACCGTGGCCCCAGGCATCTCTTTAGGGGAACATGTTTATGCAAATGTATACACTGCGTCAAATCTAGACGGATTAATATCTCATTTTATTTTGTAAGTAATAGTTTGTTTTAAAGCAGAATCTCTCCAAATCGGCGATACCACCTCCTACGGAGCGTTGGAAACACGGGATACGTAATAGTCTTTAGTCTGATCGGCAAGCGTTGAATAAAAATAAAGAGGAGGTTGATAAAAATAAAGAGGAGGTTGAAGTATAAAGAAATAAAGAGTAGAACTAAGATTTTGGCAAACCGTTCTTACATGTTTGCTTTGTTGAGTAACAAAAAAGTCATAATAATTACTTTCGAAATAAACACATAAAATACGATATTAGTGTTCAATAGCTATAAGACAAACCCACGTAAATATGTTGAGACGGGCCACTTGCAATTAAGCCGAGATAAAATGCCCAGATCAATTAACACAAACTTGGTATTTTTTTCGTAGACGGAACAACACCTAAATGCAATTAAGTCGAGATGAAGTGACAGATTCGAAAGTTAAGATAAATGACAGGTTCCATTAGCTCAAGGGGATTGGACCAACGATGATATTCAACTGAAGTAACAACCGATTCGCGCTACTTGTGAACTTACTTGTGAAAAGGGACTGATATAATTACAAAAGTTTTGTCATTTTGAAATGTTGCACATGCATCACAGCTTACAGGAACAGAATTAGAATGGAAGAGCCAGAAAAATGACAATCACTTTGCAGAAAGGTGTTTTGTACTTCAACCACTCCCAGCAGCTTAAATGAGCGAACTTACATAACTTAATGAGTGCTGAATTGAAAGGTGCTGAGGTTTTGAATATATTTAATCAGAAAGTGAGTAAATACTTTATAATGTATGAAATTAAGTACATAGAGAAAGCTACTTGAATACAACCTAGAAATCACAAGCTTATCCGTTGTTCTTTGTCGACAAATTGAAAGAAGAAATAGTCGATTCCAATCATAGAAAGACGAACAAAATTTGTATTTAAACTCTGAAAATCACAAATTCTGAAAATTCGTATAAAATATTGCTCACACACAAGTGCAAAGACTATCGATCTTTTTCTATCGTATTCTCGTTAGAGGCCTCCGTAGTTACGTTACGTGCGCGCGTGTGTGTGTATCAAAATCTCAAGTAGTTCGTTCGATATATATTCACATGTATTATTGGGGCCGCTTTCTAAAATTTAATTATTGCTCGTTAATTGTCCAGTATCTTCAAAAATATAATATATATATATATATATATATATATATATATATATCTTAGACACACACACACACACACAGCTCGCGCCCGCCTCCTCCCCCTTGTGAAACCCTGTTATAAGTTAATTACTTTTAATAATGATTTTTGATATGAAATAATTTACTACTCCATTCAAGTAGATGAGGTCATGTTAGGTGTAATGTGATGATTCTCTACTAAAAAGGACTGGTGTCATTTTTAAGGTAAATTTTTGGTACAATTTTTCTTGTTTTTCTGAAAACTAGTGTCACTTGAATGATCTGGTTTTAGCATGCACCGTTTTATTTACCTTTGTATAAAAAGAGAAGAGAACTACTTACAGTAGAATCTCTGTAATCCGAAACATACGGGACCGTTCCTCGTCATAGAGATCCGTGTCGGAGTGGCAAAGTTTCGGACTACAGAGACTCTCCTGTACTTCTATTCATTTAAAAATAACAATAAAAGTGTTTAATTTATGCAGTCATTCAGATGGACATTCATTACGACGTTCTTTGTAACGCCGCATGGTGGGACGAAAGACCAAACAACACAAAGATCAAAATTAATACCGTCAGAACGCTGACGAACTTTTGACTGGATCGAAGTAAGGAGCATCTAGATATACCATCTACGTTAGATTTATGTAGTACACAGTGTACAGGATACTCCACATTGGCAAAGCGCTAATAAAACGTGCTGTTTAACCTTTTCAGCCTGAAGACTTTCTGCGTCATTGCGTATTTAGGGTAAACCTTAAATAACTGTATTTCGGATTCTGTAATAATTGGCCCAAATCAGAATTCGGTTTTGGGACTTGGATATCGGGATTGGGAGACACTGTACATAGGAAGATATTGTTCCAAAAAGTGCCTATTTACACGCATATTTAAATAATATTTTTATTGAACATTATTCTTTCATTTACAGATGTTTACTAACGAACAAATTTTTATTGATTTTTCTTTATTTAAATAACATGCAAATCAGAAACCTTTGGATCGATTACTTATCCCACATTTGTTTTCTCCAACACAATTAAAAATATTCATTTACTAGTTAACATAAAGAAAGGATTTTGTCCTTTGAATCCATTTAAACTCAAGACAATCAAATATTTTGTTTATTAAGTTCTTGCGAGAGTTGGTTGTCGTCTGCTTCTGTACTTTGTGGCAACCGAAGGATTTCAAACTGAAAGGAAACCAAATAAAATATAATTTATGTTTATTTTCATGTATTGTATAAATGCACTGGATTTGGATTTTAAAACCATTTGTAGTTTTGGTTGAGTAGGAAGGAAGTTTAAGAAAGGCGGGAGCCGAGGTACAATCCAGATCGTCCGGGGAGGGCATAGTGTTCTACGAAACTTTTAAACTTCTAAAAATGAATTAACTGTTTCAAAATAGCTATTGCAAAATTAGCTCAGAAGCTATTGGTCATTATAGCATAAATACACGGAACAATTGAAAGTAGCTGTGAAAATGAATATGTAATAGGATTGCACCTTAGGTGAGATTGCCCACAAAATCATTTCATTGTGAAGAAATCAACAATGCGCAGCAGATGAGCGCATGGGTCTCCTCTCATGAAGAGAAGCAATCGAAAAGTGCGCTCCGAAAACCAAATGTTTTAGGTCTACGCGAAGGAGATTATAACAGTATCATAAGTTAGTTACCTAATACGGTCAGATATGATAACCACGAACTTACCGTTTATAATTTGATGAAGGAGTTACATTCAAATCTAGAGGTGACCACAGCAATACAGAAATACACAAGTTGTGAAACAAATAGTGTTGCTCGCGAGACGATATGAGACAGAGAAATGTCTATGGGACAAGAGACGAGACAACACTCTCGTAATACACACTATACAACTTCTCGAAACGAGACACTTTCTGGACAAGACATTGTCTAGCCGAGACGGCCTCAATCTCGTCTCGTTGGTAACACCAGAAACAAACTAATATTTGTAAACAATGTATTTATTGCAGTGCAAAGAAATCAGTCAAGAAATTGTCACGGTACATGAGACCTAATTCGGAAGATATGAACATCCAGAAAAAGGAATTGACTATAGCGAGAGGTGTCAAGAGGAAGAAAACGGTACAAGGAGTTGAAGCTGAACCGAAAATGCTAGTGCACAACTTCCGTAGTAGAGCTGAAAAGGAAAAATATAGTCCAAATCAAAGACTTTAGATGTTCAATGAACAGGCATGATTAATTTGAAATTTAACTCATCAAAACAGAAATTACATTTTTCATAGTTATTATTTATTGAAACTTTATCCTCCCATATTTTTATCACTGTCCTCATGGCTTGCATATTCATAAACGGAGATTATTGGTTTATGTTAATGATTTTCAATGTGTGATTACATTTTCTATTGATTAAAATAACTACCCCATTTTATCATTCTTGCTGGACAAAACGAAGAAAACTGGCTTTGTTGAAAAATGCAATTTCCAGGAGAAATAAAAACAGCCTGAAGTATTTAACTATACCCCTGAGTACTAAAGGGATTAAAGTTTCATCCTGGTAAACTTCTGGTAATTCATTCCGTAAAGCATTCTGGTTATTTTCTTACTCTACACACTTTAGTCAACTGAAGTTACACTAGCCAAGTGTCCAACTTTCCCTTATCTGCACAAATAGACAAAGCCGAATTTATTTAGCATATCTGAATCAGAGTTGAATCCAATATATTTGTTGACCAAAGTTTATGATTGAAGATCCATTTTGACCAATGTTAATTACGTTATGACGAGATTCTTACGTTCAAATACCCGTCCATGTGGCAATCCCTTAAACTTTGCTCAAAAAGTTATATTAGATGCATATTAAAATGTGATTTGTTGAACCCATATGGCTTATGTACTTCTTTGTCGAGAAATTATGTTATTTATGACGATACCATTGAATGGTATGATCACATGAAAAGAACTCTACAAACACATAGTAACAGAAATTAATCAAGTGCCTGGTGTTTACGTATATTTTTACACTTTTTCCTTGTGTGTGGTTCTACACTACTGTTCCTGTCGTATGATCAGATGTATTGGAGAGACTAAGGGTTACAAATTATTCAACCAATTACAAATAAGTGTAACTTTTTTATTTATGGGGATACAGTGATCATATTCTCACAGAATAAAGAAGAATGCTCAAAATTTTATTTGTGTACGCATGCGTACAGAAGGTATGTGTAAGAGATAGTGAGCAAATGCCGACCGCACAGGAATAAACGTTTAGTGCTCTGCATGTGACTTCCATATTCTCCAGATCTAAATCCTTGCGACTTCTTCTAGTCAAGGATATATTTTGCTGACAACGCTTGAAATCAAGTTTGCGATTTATAGTGCAGTGCAGTCGGTAAGAATAGACATGTTTCTTACGGTATGGCGTGAATTGGACTTCCGTTTGGATGACCAAGGAAAGTCGCATAGATCAAAACGAAAACAAAATGTTGATTGTTCTTCTTTAGTTTGTAAGCATATGATTTATGTGTCTGAATAAACATGAAAGTTATAGCCATTTGCAATCGAATGAATCGTTTTTATTTGCTCTCCATATTGACAGATGAAATTTGTATTCTTCTTTTCTCTTTTATAATAATTTTCGCTTATACTGTCATTCAAGAGACGAACATTCGTAACTGCATATTCACAAGTTTTACATTTCATTTCATATCTTTCAAAGTAAATTTTCCGTGTTAATGGAACGTGAACTTAAGTTAGCTATAGAACGTCAGTTTGTCTCTTGAACGATGATAAGTGGCAAAGCTAAAGAAAGGTAGGAAACGAAAGTATTATACGATGAGGAACTCCGATATGGAGTACTCTAATAAATAAAACAAAGACTTTTGTTTCTAAGGAAGTCCCAAACTTCTTGGATAACCTTTTGGAATCTATATTACAAAGATGCAATACTGAGTCATCTTTGAGTAATGAAATTTTTTCTTCAACTTACCACATAAACCACTGGAACAACTTCCTGGGCATGACGAACAGGGACTTCCAATCTGGTAGATTGATCCTCCTATTACATTTCCTCCTACTTCATAGTTGCATACATAATTCTGGTTAGTCCAACCCTCGTGTAGATATTCTCGCCTTCCACATCCTACTTTGGTCGTTTCAGCCCAGATTACTTGAGTATAGTGTACCGAACCACCGCTAAGATGAAAAGTAGAAATTTTGATGTTTATTTACAGCGATAAATTATACAAAGGCTGATACAATACTATAAAGACAATTTTTAAATGTCACGGTACGGCGCAGGTGCAAAAACGTAAAAGTTTCACTACAAACGCACTAGTGTGTGTTGCGCCGATAGGCGAGCAGTTGCGTTCTTCGAAGTGTAATGGTGCAGAAAGTCAATCGATTCTGGGAAGCCTATATTATAGCACTTTCCGATGCACTCTAGAGCTGCATCTTACGAGAAGAAAGGCATTGTTTTAGAAGCCCAGTGTTGTAAGTAGTCTATTGGGCTGGTATCGGGATTCTTCGCTGGGATGTCGGAGAAGGTAGTAGCACGAATCCTGGTCCTAGCTTCCATTCGGCTGTAGAATGCCAGCGACGATTTGGCTGTGTGACTGGACGCCTTGTCCCGATGCAGCTACACACAGTTCGTTTTTGCTGCATATTGTGGAGATTTCACTGTTGTAAGTATCCATCAAAACATGTTCCTGATAATACATAACATTGATTTTCAGAATTGTTGACAACGCGATGTAGCTTTAATTTTTCCCTGCAAGAAAAGCCAGCCACAAGCATGAAACCTCGTGGATAAATTTCGGTGCACTGACAAACATAAATGCTTCGTCCTCTTGCATCGAAATGTCTGTACGACATTTCTCGACCTTTTGCACAGTCGGTGATATAGATTCATACTTTGTCTATGGTGACTACAAACTGCCACCGAACTTCCATCAGGTGGTGCTCGTACAACTTTCTGCTGTTGGTTATCTATTCAACGATATGGCTGTCTTTCTGAACATGTAGATTCGCCTGATGGATCGCCTTCAGACGTGAAGGCGAATGGCAAGGTGGATTCCTCAACGCCGTCATTGTCTTAATGCGCGAAACATCGATGGTGTCGGCTTCGGGGTCCCTTTTGGATGTGCCTTCGTCGGTGATAAACAGTCCGTGTGCGGTCGCACTGCATATCGTCGCACAATGTCATTCACAGTCTAGCGTACAACAGCAAATTCGTGTTCGTGGCACTGTTTAACTATCGTAGAACAATTGTAGTGTCCATCACAAAGTGCTATAATGTAACCTTTTGAAAATCGATCCACTTTCGGCTCCATCACACTTTGAGCAACAAGACTTCTCGCCTATTGACCCATCACATACTAGTGCGGCAGTTGTGAAAATGCCACGTTTCTGTTTTGCGCCGTGTCGTGAAATTTCAAACGTGTTTTTATGGAAGCGTATCAGCCTATGTGTTATTATTATTATGCTGTTAAGCGAACAAGTGAATTTACAGTTCCGAGTGGATTAGTAGATATGGAATCTAAAACAATTTCGTATCTTAGGGAAAATGTTAACGTGAATACATTGAAACTGGTAGATCTCAAAGTATGTAACGAATACGTAATTATATGCCACTATGCTAGGAAGCTATGTTTACAAGGAAAGAGGAATCTCATAAAATACTAAAAACATATATCAGATGTAATTCAGTGCTCGATTTATAGTGAAGATGGTTGAAATTCCTCTTCGCTGCAGAACTTTTTCTTGCATTTCTCATCAATATATACTCCCTAGTCTTTGACTTGAACAGCGTAAAATACGGTATTCTACGTGTCTCAGAAATTATTCCTCCCTATCCTTCTCCGGAAATGACTCAATGCCAACAATTAAATAACCTTTGATAGTCATAAAACTGCAGATTAAATTTTCAGATACTTCCGCCGTTAAGGTGACAATATGGGACTTAACGAAGCATTCCAGTCTACAAGGTATATTCGCGAAATGCCTAACAGATATTGGTTTAGTATTGAGCAAAATACAAAGTTATTCTGGTCTCACTGTATATTGTACTAATTTTAGCGGCCCGTAGCTGTAATTTGTATATTTATGAGTCTTCATAAATCTGGAATGCCATCATTATTTCTTCCTTAATTATATTTATTTATGTTTGAATGTGTCCGAGCGTACATCCCGTTATAATGAAATCCCCGGTTTATGAAGACTCATAAAATAGAAATTATCTATGGGTGGTTTAAATTACTACAATATACACTGAGATCATCAGAGCTTTGCGTTTTGTTCAATATTAAACCAATATCTGTCAGGCATTTCACAAATGTACCTTGTGAGTCATAGATACCTGAAAGACATAAATAAACTGAAATTCAAAATAAGGAAGCATTCCCGTAAGGCATGGTTTTGTCGTAATTTGTGACTCAACAAACAACTAGAAACTCCATCAGTTGGAAATATTTTGATGAAGAACCAATTCATGGATCTATACACTTTCCATGCTGTCGGAAGTACCAACACGCCCGACAGTACAAGAGAACTCAAAATTCATAAAAAGGTGCAGAAAGAAACTTAGCATCCAAGCTGAATGACGCAAAGAAACCTAAAACGGTAGATGAACGACAACTGCATTGTCTGTCTCCCATAAAATTATTTCTCTTAGTAGCGGAAACGTATATGTGCCTTAGAATAGGAAATAATAAACCATTCAGTTCCTTTAATGATCGTAGGAAACCATATGGGAAATATTTTACTTTAATTTCGTGCTTATCATAAATAGAAAAGTTGAAATATATAAATAGAGGTAGGCACTAAAAGTCTCTGTAGCTGAACCGCTCTAGGTGGCCGCCTACTTGTTAGCCTTTATCACGCATGGCTAGTATCGCGATTTGAGTCGATACTTTTAAGCGTTATCGAATATCGCTATAAGCAATACTTTGTACGCTTCTTCCTGAGTAAGTAATTCTAGTCGTTGAGGGAAGGAAGGGTCCAAGAAAAAGAACACGTCCAAATCTTGATGTCAGATTAGAATGTTGTGAAATTATGTGCTGGCAATATTGATAGAAGATACGCCACGTTAAATTCAAAAGCAGGAAGGTAGTCTTTTGTTGTTTCAATTTTGTTGGAAGTGTTTCATAAGAAGACCCGTTAACCCAGCTTTTTGGAATGGCTGGAAAAAGTGTTTAGAACATATTCCTTTGATAAAGAACATCCTCATAAAAAACAATACTGGTATTTCGTCGAGTGCAGTAGTGGAAAGACTGTTCACTGTAGCGAGAGATGTGTTCCACAACAGAAGAGGACATTTGCCAGATGAAACGTACAATAAAATTGGTTGTTACTGTAATTCAATTCAAAGAACCACTAAATATTCACTATCTTCGAAACGAAAACAAAACTGCAGTATCCTACAATATACGCCTTTGTGTTCAATTCATCTTTTATATATAATTGAACTATCGTTTTCATATTTCCATTCCCAGTGTTTGTTTCTTTAGATTAGTTTTATCACTAATAGAGATTTTACATGTAGCTCTTCTGTATCAATGTTTATTTTTATTTGCGTTTCTCAAAGAAACAAAGTTAACCATAGGTGAAGTATCGGAGGTGCTTTTGAGAAATGTCTTTTAATCGCTACTGTTTTAATAAAGTATCGTGTATAAGTTTCTAGATTATTGTTACCAGACTTCTCGGTTTTCCGGGACAGTCCCGGTTTTTAATGAAAAACTAACTGTCCCGAGAAATGCTTTCGGGGCGCATGTTTGTCCCGATTTTGGATTTTTGTGACTGAATTTACCTTTAGCGTTTCTTAGCCTAATGCTAACATGCATTTTCCATCATGAACGTGCAATGGACAGAGGAACGAATTCGCCTGTCCGTGTCTACAATTGAAGGAATAATTAAATGTATGTGGAATGAGGGTCATTCCCTGAAAAATCATCCAATTTTAGAAAAAATAGTTATATCAACATTTTAGAAAACAAAAAGTATATTTTGCACGTGGGCTTCTACATGAATTAGGATAGCAGAACCTCTTTTGAAAATAAAAGGTTTTGCAGTTAGTTCCCCCGGTGCGTCAATATTTTCAATATGGCGGATGAAGTTTTGATAGCGCAGCTATGTACGGAAACCTGAATATCTCAAAAACTAGAAAAGCTGGAGAGAGGAATCTGAACCGTTGTACAGATCCTGAAGCGTATTTTCAAGATCTAGATAAAGATCTTCCCAAAATGAATTCATTTATTCTAAAAATTAGGCTGAAATATGAGAAATAAATTGCATAAAAGTGAATTTTGAAATCATTATTTCTTGTGAAGGCTGTAATTTTCTATAAAATTTAGGTCTACTAGCTTACTGCCGGCATACAAACAAGCATGGCATTGCATCACACCCCTCGTTTTCTACTGGGGCTTGAACATGGCCCTTCGCCGAAAAATGCCGGATTTGGAGCTTAATATCTCAGATTGGTTCTCAAGAAAAATCTAAAACTTTGTGTCAAGAAATCCTTTTATATGCCCAACCTACAGTTTAAAATTAGAATATTTATTTCGAAGTTGTTCGGTCAGTGCTAAAGGCTTTTCTCGGTCACAGCCTCCAAATGCAAATGCGGTATCTTCAAAAAGGCCACAATTAGGGGAGAGAAGGAGTTGAATATAAGGTTTAAAAAATTGTAATATTTAGACCTACTAACTGAGTGTATACTTACAAAAGATCATGGCGTTGAATCACGCCTCTTGTCTTCTACGGGGGTCCAAATATAACCCTTTGTCGAAAAATACCGAATTTTGTCTTAAATATCTCAACTTAGTTCTCATGAAATAGTCTAAAATTTGTTACCAGGGAATGCTTAACCTATTAAGTAGTTTCTCCTTACTCTGTCCGGAAAAAGAGATCATTTATAGGGCTATTTGATCGCTGACTCTGGAAAAATTCATAAATAAAATGAAAACCACAGGGAAAGAATGTACTTTGTCCATTTTTTGCCAAAATTGAGATAAGACTGTCATCTCTTTGCTCTTTGCAGAACTTTTTTAAACAAATTATCGGAACACAATAATGCATAGTCCGTGTATTGCAAGCAAACATTTATTTGCTGTGCAGGTATACATGAAATGATTATAGGCTTTCAAAACGTTCTTGTGTAAAATAGAAATGGACAAAGCACGTCCTTTCCCCGTGGCCTTCAAATGTAATATTAATATAAATGATCCTTTGAAAAAGTTGAGAATATATAATAAATTAATAATAGCGTTAGCTCTGTGTAACAGATATTACCTGTATAATGGCACGTTGGTGCTGTCGAACTTGTACACTTCGTTGTACCACATGTCAACAGCTCCCTTCCAGTTAGGAGTAATAGGAAGAGTGCTTGACATAGCTGCGATGTTCTGCCCAACGTATACGTTGGCTGTAATTTAAAAAGAAAACAGACATAGTAATTTAAAACGAAATTAGAAAGCGCTCTTCTGCCATTTCGAAATACAACACCAACAACTGTTATTACTGCATTAAAAGGTTACAGAAAATTGTTACTTGGATGACTACAGAAAATTCTGTTAAGGTTAGTGTACAGCAACGATCTCTTGGCTAGATGCCAGTACTACATCCGCATGTCTAGTATTTTTATTTTTCCATTCCACGAAATTGCAATGCTACTCCTAGAAATCCAAGCCCTAAGACTTCAAACTTTTAGAGAAGGAAGTTCATTACCATTTCAAGAGTTCTGCCCATGCCGATTTCTTTCACTGTTGAAATTTCTTCATTCCTGTAGTGAATATCAAAGCTCTAATAATGAAGTTTTCTCAGCAATGAACAAAAAGGAAAAAAGTCGACACGGATACAACTCTTAAAATGGTTATAATCTTTCTGAAAAATTTTGAATTCTCCAAGATTAAATTTGTAAGAGCATATTGAAATTTCGTACACAAAAAGTAGAGACATCCGAAGAGGAAGAAGAAGTCTCAGAAGAAGAACAAACATCACAATAATAAGAAAAAAATAATGCACGGGAATTCTTGGCGAAATACGAAGTCCAATACGGATTTTGTTTGCAACTACCGAAGTCTAGTTCAAGGTCCAGCATAAGCCACTGTTCATAAATATGAGAAATAATGTAGCAATACTGGTGAGTTCTCAGATGTTACATACAAATTCAATATCCATAAAACAGCACAAGACAAGTTTTGGAATCACCTGCAGTTATGAGGTAAAAGCGACCGTCTCCAGTACGAACCAAGACGCTAATTTCAATGCACGCAGAAATGGACTAAGCGAATTTTGGAATCATACTCTTCAATTGCTTAGAAATATTTTAGTACCATTTCTATTTAGTTCGTTAGAAATAATTTTATAGTACTGATAACACACATCATTTACATCTAATAATTCTACGCCATTGGCGTTCCTCTCGCACTGAGAATAAAAATTTGAATAACGAATAAATATAAGCTTTTACAAAATTGTATTTACTTGCCCATACATTAGTTTTGTTGTTCAATACTGAAAAGTCATTGTGAATTAAACATGGGAAAGCATTGTGATATTTATCCAGCTTCATCTGAGACGCTACATTCAAAGTATGAAAATAAGATAGTATTAACACGTTAGACACGAAAACCTGATACTCTTACGGAAGAGTCGGCAGGATACCTAGTGATGATCTAATATATCTAGGTCTTCGATCTAAAATCTAGCACGATCGAAGTTATGAACGAGATTAAACTTCCAAATTTGTAAATCTTATTGAAACTTTTTTAAATTCCTTTAATATTATGACTAATTATTAACAAGGTGTACATCTTTTTTTCTTCAGAAAATGAATATTACGTTTTCTGCAAACATGTAGATGTGTGTCATTTTAGCAAATGAAACAAGGTGAAACTGGTCGGATAGTCCGAAGCAAGAAACTCATAAAAACAATATATGAAACTGTCTATTTTACTATGGGAAGAGATACTGCACAAAATCACAAACACAAGTAATAATATGCCATAAAAAATAGAGGTTAAAAATAGATCACAAAGATTTAATGGAGGATGTATTGTATTATTGAGTTTCTTTCATAGAATAGCAGTAACTTTATCTGTGCAAAATTCAGTTATGTTTCTAACCGTCTGCCCTCATGGTATCCTGGTTTACTCGACTACGCAATGAACCAGAGGTGTTGAATCTCGCGAGGTCCAACCTAAACCACATTTGACCTCGGCCTCAAAAGCTTTAGGTCGTGGTTCAAGTTTCATCGCGAGGTTGAGGTTGAGTGAGGTCGAGGTTGAAGCTCGATCACAAGGTCGAGGTCGAGGTTGAGCGAAGACGGATCCAAACGTGCACCTCTGCGATGAGCATACAATATAATGTCCTCAGCAAACTAAACACGGTACGTAACAGGAAAAATTTAACCTGAAATCGTTGCCAAGACTTGTTTACTTGAATTAGACTTTTGCCTTTAGTAAAGTCAAAACGATAGGTGAAACTAGCGTGCTTAGTAAAAAATGCCAGAACAATAGTAATAACACTTACCTATTGAATTCCTGCATGCATCATGCGCGATACTGCATTGATCAGCCAATCTCTGTGCTATCGCTGCTATTTCATCATCCCATACCTGATACGTAAGAAATAATATATTAGATTCCTTCTGATAACAATTACATAACGTGATTATTTGAAAACAAATTTTTCTTATATAATTTGTTTTATATAATCATCAGACAAATTATTAACAATGTTTAATTTATTCAGTTGACTACGTATTTATGTTTTCAGTTTAATTATACGTCTCATTCTAAATAAAAATCTCACTTTAATTCAGCCGTGTGATCTCTAAATCCGATGTGACCTCTAAATCCGGAAGAAATATACGTAAAACAAGATTTTACGTATAAATAAGCTTTAGTGTGAAATAATTCAAAATAATTTTGTTTCATTTAGATATTAGTGAGTAATTTTGAACGTAAAATTCAAGGAATCTTGCTAAATTAAAAGTCATTCAAGTTTATACGTCACATGTTTATATATCTGATTACATAATGCAATTTTATGGGCCGCAGTGGATAAATAGAATAGCGCTTACCTCTGGTGATTCCTGCTCATGCCATGAGGATTTTGCGGTAGACTAACGCCGTGTGCGTAGGTTTTCTCGGGGTTCTCTCGTTTCCTACCACTTTCATCGTTCCACCAATTCGTCTCATCATTATCCATTCGGCCTGAGCCAAGGTTGCCTAAAGGCCTTAAAAATAAAATTCAAATATACAATTTTATAAATAATATTCGTAACGTTTAGCCCCGGTTCCCACTTGCGGAACGGAAGACGTGCGGCAGCCGCACGGAATGTTATGGGCCATTGAAGTAAATGGAGTAGTTCACACAGCAATGAAAACTTTGCGGCCACAGAACGTTTTCGCAGACCTTCCGCATCGCCCCGCGGAAGCCGCAAGTTCCTTACAGGCCATTCATTACACAGCATTGGATCGTTCACACTAGCGGAGAGTAAGCGTGCGAGAGTTGTGCGGAATGGATGTAGAAAAAGTTGATGTTGAACTGTTTTTAATGGAGACTGAGAAAAGAGCGTGTATTTGGGACATTCGAACAGAAGAATGCAAGGGCAGGAACAAGAAGGATGGAAAACTTGATGCAATATTTGTCGCTTTAAAATTTTGAATCTTTTCTTTCTTAATCTCATTTATTCAGTTATAGAAATGGAGATTCTTTTTAGTTTCTCTATTACGTAGTGAATTATAAGCTCACAAAATAAAGTATGACCGAATATTAATATGAATAATTGAAGGTATAAATTGATAATTTATTTTATTTGAAAAATGGTGTTATCCTAGCGAAAAAAATAATTGATAAATCGGACAATACAGGTTCTTAGAAGTGGTAGAGTTTGAGTCCAAGAGGGACATAAAAATGTCAGCCTTTGAATAATAATCTAGGATAAAATATAAAGCTTAAACAAAATAATGGCAGCAAACATGGTGACAAAAACTGTTTTTTTTTTTAATAAAAACCAAAATCCAGTTATTTTGGTTTAAACCTTTTTTTTTTGTTTGTTTAAACCAGGTTTTATTTGTTTAAATGCTTTGCTTTATTTATTTATATTACATATGGATAGAAATAAGTTTATTTCTCCTTAATGTTCTTATGCAGCAGCGGGGTTATGAAGGATGGAACCTACAGCTACAGCTCAAAGTGGTGTCCGAAGCAGTACTCGGTTTGCACCTGATAGAAATTGTCCTCCACCTGGACTCGAACCCGGGACCCCTTGGTTGCAAATGCGATAAGTCTACCGACTCATTCGCGGAGAACACCTGATAGAAATACGTTCTACTGATCTTGCATACTTGAATAACATTATTAGGAGTCCCTTGAGAAGAACAAAAAGATACACAACTGCACAAGTGAAATCACTGTACAGAGATCTACTAACTAACTAACTCTATGGCTTACGGAACTCTCAAGATCACAGTCGCAGTAACAAATGTTAGCCATTGAATTCTATCCTGGGCAACATCAAGCCAGTTTTCATCACGAAAACCTACTTCTCGAGTTATACACATTATTAAAATAAAAGGACAATTTCAAAAGACTACAGAGTACAGATCTGATTTAGTCCAAGCTAGTTCACTGACGTGAGTCAGAAATACATAGATTCAATTTGCATATCAATAAAGAGGTGAATAAAGATGGTACGAATTATTTGAATTCACTCTGGCTCTCAACCATCCATATATATAGAAAAATACTTTTGAATTTAAGAAATTTCTTACCTGGGTTTATGAGAAAAAATCTTGTACGTAATTTCGGTGTATTTTATCAATACTAAACATTATTAGAACAAAAGAGAATATTTAGAATTTTTGTTTTGACTGCAATTGCATAATAATAATAGACTAATAATGTACGTCACTGGATGCAGTCGATAAATTTTGCCAACTTCTATCAATATATTTAAGCAAAGTTAACTTTGGTTTCTCTATGAAACAACAGCCATTCAGGCAAACAGAAAGATACAATTTGGTTTCGTTTTGTTTCTTTAGGCTTAACATCCTTATGTAACAGCAAGGTTATGAAGCACAAGACCTACTGCTTACAGTGACATCCAAACCACTACTCGGTTTGCACTTTAAAGAAATGCTGTGGCCCCATCGAGAATTGAACCCAGGACCTCTTGATTACAAGGCGAAAATGATATAAAAATAACGCAGATGGTTTAATATGTGGAATCGTCACCATGAAGTTCACATTATTTGTGGCAATTTTTTTTTCCTTTATTTATTTATTGGTTTAACCCAACCAAACTTGCAGCAAATCTCCTTCCCATATAAACTGCCACTCCCACCTGCATGAGAATACCCTCAGAACTTGAAAATTTCCACACTTGCAGGGACAATATTTTCACTATATGCTAGGAATATTCCAAATAATAATAATATGGCTGCAATTGTCTACGAATTTCCTTGCTCGTAAATGCACGTAAAATACCATTTCTTAAAATTGATAAAACAGCTTTTATTTGTGCACTGAGAAATAATTTTCATACAAATGAAATATCAACATTATTTCATTTTAAATTAAAACATATCAGTTTAAAAATAGGACCACTGATCTTATTTTAAAACATTCTTAATAAATGGGAATTTTATCTCTAATTAACAAATCGAGGCGTGATTAAAATGTGGTGTAAGTTTTACTCGGAGATCACGTGAACTGATACAATGGTACGTGTAACTTTCTAAGGGCCAGTTCTACAATCAACCGCTAAACTTCTAGTCAGCGCTAAGTTGAGGCCAAGTCTGATTTTGGCCAATGAGAGTTTGCCTCAACTTAGCGCTGACTAGAAGTTGAGCAGTCGATTGTAGAACTGGCCCGAAGTGTTTTCTGAAAGGACGAGTAAAGTTGTCTAATATCAAAAGTAACTCCGCATTTTCAACTTTTCGGATAAAAAAAAAACTGCATAAACTTGATATTATGGCAGCGGTACAGCAAGTTGTGGGAATGAACAACTGATTAGCGTAGCCTTCGTGACCGAGGAGATTTAAGCACCTGGTTATCATAATTTTGATATCCATGCGCATGGGTTCGAATCCTCAAACTATGAGAACCTTTTTTTTTTTTTTCTAGTTACGTCGGAACATTCAATTTTTGTTCTCTCCAAAGGGCAAGAAAATGGTATTCACATTCAAAATAAAACAAATTGCGGTGGCATTAACTTTGAAATGATTTTATAATGAACAAGAGAATAAAGACAATGTGCAAACACAAAAACTATTAGTCCGGCTTTTCATACAGGCGCTCGTCGTGTGTTTTGTTTGCAATTTCGCTGAATAGCCAATTGAAACATGTCTTTGTTTAAGTACGTGTTCTACGAGTAACAGGAGTTTCTATTGGCTACTCACAGAAATCGCAGACAAAGCACGCTTCGAGCCCCTGTGTGAAAAGCCGGCATCATCAATTCCAACAGCTGAGCTTCTAAGGATGGGACCTACAGTTCCGGATAAAGCGGATTCCGAACCACTCTGTATAATAATCCCCACGAACTTGAAGCTGTAATTAGCCCAGCATCTGTAGTCTCGTGGCTCAGTGTATGTAGCTATAGACTCGCAATAACCCGAGTTGTTAACTGGGACCAAGACAAACTCGGTTAATGGTAATACGGAGACCTGGGATTAATGGGTTACGGTTACAAAACTTGACAATAGCTGCATTAATGTAAAGTCAGTATTTATTTAATACGTACATCACAAAACTATACATATGTAATTATATTAGTGACATAAACATCTTTTGGAAAAAGAAAAGAGGTGAACGAGGTCAACAAGCCCGAAGTTTCGCGAAGAACAAACGAGCAATCCCGAGGATTTGCTTCGCGTCGGTCGCATCTGCTCGGTTAATTCGGAGCCTCCGTACCACGAGTCTGCTGTTATTGCGAATAACAAATATTATTAAGGCATTATATAGCAGATTGAAAGTGCACGCTAACTGATGTTTTAATTTTCCACTTCATGCGTAAGCAATGCTCGAAGTGGGTTAGAAAATGTAAGGGAACGGTTGAAAAAGTGGGCTAGGAACGGTAAGGATACGCTTGCACCTAGTGACGGCAAATGCCTATTGAAGCTAAAAACAATGAGCTCTCATTAATAAAAAAAAGTAGGGTTTCCCAAATCCAAAATCAAAAAGGTAAGGACACGGTGTGCGTAAGTTTCTACCTTCAGTGCATAACACATATGCAAAACGACGGCGGGTCGACAGCAGCCGGCCGCGACTCGTCGCCTCGGATTCGGCGGGCCGGCAACTCGCCAGAGAAACAAACTGATGTCGAATCTCTGCCGCCATGGTGGTATGGTGGCTGCCACCACAACATAGCCATCTTTTTCAGTGACCCAAAAGTGAGACTGTTATTTCCCTGAGGGTATATTGAACACAGTAGTAATCCATATTCAGTTCGCTCTTTTGTATTATCTTCACTATTACACATTTCTTGGTGAGTAAAGTTTTCCAATGTCTACGATGGGATTCGAACCTGTAACTGTCAGTGACGAGATTTCGAAACCTGTTACTTTAACCACTCGGTTATGCTAGTCTTCCAACTGGTCTTTTTTTTTACGAAGACAATTGAGAAGCGTGTTTCGAAAAGCTACTATATCCATGTTATTTTCTAATTGTTTTTCTGTTTTTCATATAATATACAAACTCCTTATTTGATTTTGAAGCGAATGTTATATTAAACCATTGATGTTAATTAGATATAATACTTTCTCGATCGTACTTAAAACAAAATCTAATCAGGAACTTGTATATTATCTGAAATACAGAAAAAGGAATAGTAAAATGGGTATAGTAGCTTTTGAAAACAAGCTTATCAGTTGTTGCAATGAAGGAATCCATATCGGTTTTAATCCGATATTGGGTTGGCTTGTTAGATCTTATGTTAGAAATAGAAATGCTGCACATGACGTACTGCGCAGCAATGAAGAACTTTTCCATAAGAAAAACCCTGGCGGGCCGAAATTGGGTCGACATACGCAATTTTGCTGGCTTCTTGGCGGAGATGATCTATATCCTGCATAGGTTTTTAAACTTATACCGGAGTAGGACAGCTGGTGGTTGCACAACGGATCCTAGCATATTCCCGACCATGAGATGTAAAAGCCACGGCAAGGCCAAACAAAAACGTTATAAAAAATTGGCGCCGCCCGGGAATCGAATCGGCGAAGGTAGATATCTGACAATCGCGGGACGCGTAAAAACGGCGGGTATCCACCGGTGGATCTACGTCGGCTATCCGACAATCGCGGCCGCAGTAACGATGGTGGCTATCCTCCAATGACTGCCGGTTGACAGACTTCGGATATCCGACAATTGCTTCCGCTGGAACGACAGCGGTTATCTGCAAATGTCCATCGGTGGGCGGATGCCGGATATGCGACAATCGCGGCCTTTATAATAATGGTGACTATCCGCCAATGTCAGCAGGTGAACCAATGGCTAATTTCCGACTCGGGGGTTGTCCGCTAATGTTGGCCGGTGGATAGACGGTGGTGGCGGCCAATTTATTCATGGAATAGTTGTCACTTCAAGATCCACAATATCAATATACTCCTATACTTACGACGCCATACACATATATTTTATTTAACATAAATCTCGCGAGTGTTTTTTCTTTTTTCTTTTTCGATATTAGACTCATGTCCCATTTTCTCTTTCGTTTCCAGAATGAAGGATTGTCCTTGTCTACATAAAAATGGGAGGAGCTATACCGAACAGCTTCTGTTGAATAAGTTTCTGTGTAGCGTTACACATAATATTTAGTTTCTGGTGCGCGTGGACACGGGTTCGAGTCTGTGGGGAACTATTGAACGGAGCGGTTTGAAACCCACTTTAACCGACACTGTAGGTCCCAATCCTTAGAAACTGAGCTGTTCGTTTCGGTCGTTCTTAACAATTAGCATTGATGATGTTTAGTATACTTTCCCTTCCGCGTAGTCTTTATTCTTTTCTATATGATTAAAATATTTGGAATTAATAATTAATGCCTCCATAATTTGCGTTATTTTCTATGTGAATACAATTTTTTTGTCATTGGCAGAAAACAAAAATTGAATGTTCCAACGTGCTTACGAAATAGTAGAACAAAAGTTCTGATAGTTTGGGGATTCGAACCAATGTACATGAGCATCAAAATTACGATAACCACGTGTTTAAAACGTCTCAGCAAGAAGGTCTACTTAAAATGTCTTCAATTCAGACACGTTTCTGTACCGCTTCCATAATAACAAGTTTATGTAGCTCTTTTTTATCCGCATTTCACTGAAGTTGAAAATGTGGAGTTAATGTTTATATTGTTATCATTAAGCCCTTTCAGAAAATATACAGAAAGATACAGTTTCCATGGTATTAGTCTGTGTGCTCTCCAAGTAAGTGGTGAGCAATTCGTGGCACTAACTTAGTTTATGTCTTCGGAATTTGAACACTGCATAGGAAAGATATACAAGTGTGATGACTTCTTCGACTGGTAGTTTGGTACTATGTAAGGGATGAAGGAGTGGTGAGCATAAGTAGATGAAAGAAAAGTCTACTACACGACTCGAGAGATATTAAAACTCAAAACTATTTACCAATTTATGCATATTACTGGCAGATGGTTGGGGACCTGTTAAACCTGCTGATTCTTGTCCATTAGCAACTCTTGCCCTCAACTCGTTGTGGTAGTTGACTATAGTTGCTTTCTCTTCATCAGTCACTCCTCCAGAAGACCCTGGCCCACATTTTGCTGCCACTCCCTATGTTTGTGCGTAAAAGAAAAATAGGATATGTTAATATAACAAGAACGATCTTATATGTACACGTTTACACTTAACTCTAAATAACTTACTGTTTCAGGTGTTTTCGAAAATGCAAATCTATTACGATGTATCTCACAAATAGTTCCTACTTTAAAGTAAAAAATCGGCACAAACAAATCTTTATATAGTTATGAACTTTCTCTAAAGTTTTCAATTTGAAGGAACAGCTTTGCAATCTTGAGCAAGGAAACAATACACAGGAATATCGTGCTACCATCCTCCGTAAAAGAAATCGTTAGTTTCCAACGATGATTCAATATTTATGAAAAAGTCATGTCAATTACCAACACCATATGTACACGAACGTTGTAATTTAGTAGTAGAATCGATTGATTGATGTATGTACTGCAATGTACTAGTGTTTTCATTCAGTCTTATTAAAAATGTGATATCCTTCAAAGAAGGAATTAAGAAGATGCTTCGAATTTAAGGTACAATCTCGGTAAATTCTTGTGTGTCAGAAATACAGAGAAGCATAAGTCAAAATACTCAGTTCTCAGATTCCATCTCAGAACGCTTCGATTATGGAACTTCGAAGATTCTGCCCTTACTGTTACGATCCACTTGTTTACCTTTATGAAGAAAATCATCCTTCTTGGATATTAATAACAAATTATTGTTGTGATCAGTTTGTCACTATCATTCCAGGCCATTAAATAAATAAACTCTAATAAAGTTTGCATTATTTATACCTTCAAATGTTAATCACGATCTAAATTTTTTAAAGTTTTATTTCTGTATTCTTTGAGTGCTTGTGGTTTGACTATATCTACTGTTCTTCGTCCTTTCCTTTCAATTCAATGCCTCTTTTATTTGGTATTGTTTTATTTACTTTTTGTTTACTTTTATTATATTATGTCTTACTCTCCAATGTGCTCACAACTTGCAAGCTCTCAGGTCACCAGAATAGAATACTAATACGTCTTTCTTTCTCATCACCATTGTGTCAGAGGAAACTTCCTTAAAACACGGTTATTTTTAATGGTAGAAATCATAAATAATGAAATGCGCTGGCTGAGGATATTTAGATACTCTTTTTCGTTTAAGATTCTGAATAAGACCATAGAGAATTTTGTGGATGTATAAATTCCGGTTTTGTTAATGTGAGGAGCACAAAAGTGTGAAGCAAGACTGAAAATCTCCTGCCACAAAAAAAGCACACAAAAACTTCGCCAAAAATGAACTTTATATGAACGCATGTGAACTTTATGTGATCCTACTGAATTGTGAGTTTTTTGTGTGATCAATGTGTCTTTTATTGGCTTCTTACCCTTAGTAGATATTTTGCACACGGAAGTTCACATTATCTGGATTACGTTTTCAGATCACTCTTAGAACATTTTCCACTATTAAGTGGATTTTTTGTGCACGAATTGAGTATCAGCAGACCATAAGTTCATATGTTGTGCACTAAAACTGTGGGATAGTTCATATTAATTTTACGAAAAGTTCATAATTGTATATACTAAAAAGTGGTAAAACTGGAACATATTGTGAACCTTTTTCGGGACATATTCTTCCGGACATACAGCTTTCAGACAGCTTCAAGAAGAATTCTAATTTCTGCGTTGTAAAATTCTCTTTTTCATCGTTAATCAGAAAATGTAACATAAATATTGCACTTGTGCGACACAAGTTCTTATGTCAAAATTAGATGACAAGATTCGCTTTGTCAGCTACTCCTTGGACAGATAAATGACGATTTCTACATCAAGTGTTGATGTGGAAGGTCGTGCAGGCCTGGGATCTTCATTGACTGACGTTCTGCGTTTGGCTTATACACACATGTTCCCTATTCTTGGTTAAGCAATTGAAATATCTGTCCAGTTTTTACCAAGTTTGCACCAAAGTTTCACGTACACAGTTCTTTGAGTTCTTTTGTTCTCACTTAGTCACTAATCCGACGAACAACTTGATCTCATGTTCACTTCAACGGACGCAGCTCATACCGAAATGAGAAAATGCCATTTTGTTGTCAACACGTACAGCTAGAAGTGCTCAGTAACCGCAGCACAGTATTTAAAAAGTTCGGTTTCATGTGAACACACCTTTTACTGCCTGCGTTTATTATGCGCTTTCTTGACACTACTTTACTTTAAAAAGCAATCGATACAATATTATTCATCTTCCCTGACCTTATAACTATTAGTCATCCAGGAATCTCATCTACTTTCTGAACTGGACCCTGTAATCTTAGCCCCCACAATTGAAGACCTGAATTGCAAAACATCTCAGGTCCACCGAAGTATATTTTTCAGGGGCAACAAAAAACAGTCCGAGGTCTTGGTATGTTATTCCAATCAGTTGAAATTATTTTGTCTTGAAAAAACTTTTTGGTTTGGGATTAGAATGTAATATTTATGCAAGTGGATAGCCCTTGGAACATAGGTACTCACGAACAGAAAAGTGCAAATACGAAAAAAAAAAAAAAAAAAAAAAAAAAGTGGACTTGGGATGTTTTGCAATTCAGGTCTTCAATTTTGCTCCATTATTTTAGGACACAAGGTGCGGTCCTTACTCGCATGTATTCATACTCGTTGGATCGATCACATCCTCAGATTTTTCTTACACAAGATATTAATCTCACTCACCTGGAAGATACACATGGTGTGATTTGGACATACATCACAATAGTTTTGAGAATTAGCAATCACCAGGAGGGATGCAAAAAAGCTGGCAATGGAAAACATCGTTTTCAGAGTCATGTTCAGCTTTCAATTGATGTATTAATATAATACCTGGAAGATATAAGATACAAAATATATAACGAACATTATATTGGAGCATAATAATAATAAAAATAAGTGGAAGCATGTGGTACAAAATATCTCTTTAGGAAAAGTGAGAAAATATTTTACACTCTACCACTGTATAAACCGAGTATCCGTAGCTCAGTGGTAGAACGCTGACGTAGCATCCAGGAGGTCGTGGGCCGACCATCCTGACTGAGGTTTTTCCTCAGTCACACCTGGCAAGTGCTGGTATGGCACCTTCAACATAGGCCCTGGCCGACACCTTTCAAAATCCTTTTTCCTCCCTTATCCCGACCTGAGCCTTAGATGACTAAAGGCCATAAATATTTTTTTAATCATATCCACCACAATTTAACTTGAAATTTTAAAAATGTTACCAAGTTTCCTAAAATCCGTTCATAAAATTTTACCGTATTAAAATTTTCTTTAGCAAAATCTGATATGGATTTATCTAGCGTTTAAAATAATAATAGTCTGGTAATTAACATGCTGTTTCAAACACGATGAAATTGTAGATGAGAGTCATTGTTAAAAATTGATTTATTTGTCCGTTCGCCACAGGAATACCACAGATGGTTTAATAGTAATAGGGGAAACACCTGTACATAATTCTAGCCTATCTATGACCGTGTGAAGAAGAATTAAATAAAGTAGAGTGTGGAGGACTTGAGTTTCTGAAATCAATTCTTTATTTTTTATATAAACTTTAAATGGCATCCTAGTGTTTGTAAACTACTCTTCATTTCTCAGTTACAAAAATAAAACAACTCTACTACTCATTAACCTTCTATTCGCTACTCATTCTGCGAATAAACTTGTCACCATTGATCTGGTGTACTTATTTGAACAGGGTGTCGAAAAATGTCAAACAGACTTGAGTTTATTAGACGATATTCTGTTCTTACGTAGGAAAACCACATATGATAGACTTGCCATAGGAGGAAGGGTGAGTTCTTCGTCCATGATCAGGTTGTCGTGGTTTCAGTTAAATGTCGCTACTTAGTAAAACGATCAAAATAACCTTTACATTGCACCATCATATATCTACCCTGAGATGAATGGAACTAAATGTATATACTAACAGACAACAACCATGCTTTGTTTTGACCAACTGAACCCGTTTCTTCATCGTCCGCTTCTTAATTTGAACTTGTTTTTTCTCAACCATTATTGAACTTTGAATAAACCATTGAACAAGTGGACATTTCGGTACATTTACAACGTTACAATAATGTTTCAGTACTATCGTTTAATTCACGTATTTTCAACGTTTGTGTGCTACTGGGGATACAAATGAATATCAAATATGTGGCGGTACAGCCATTAAAGACCATTCAAGTCCGTTAGAAAAAAGCAAAATGACATAAACAAACGTCTACTGCGATTACAATTCTTTACATTTTATGTTACAGAATTGTCTTATTTTTCATACTGACTGCCTGCATGGACCAAAGATTATTGTTTAAATAATCTTTCATAACACACGTCCAACATAAATTAAACCGACAGAAAGGTGGTGTCCTAGCTATTTTATAGGAGAAACAAGAATTTCGTAGCAACTGTATGTAATAAACAAAATTACAATTACTAGAAAGAAGTTATCAGCCATGTTCTGTTAAGAGTTTTCTTTTCAGTGTGGAAAGAATACTTTCCTTCTTTAGAAGCAGAGCTTAAGATACTCTGGTCATTCAACTGGACCGATAATTAAAGCAACACAAAAGCAAAATCGGTCAAAGATGGAGAAAGGCTTCAATCGTAATAGAATGTACTCATTCTTCCACTGAGGCAATATCCTTAGTCATCAGAGAAATGTGCAGGTATACAGCATCTGACACTGACCGAAAAACAGAATTCCGGGTTTCCTTGAAGTTTTGCCGAAGTTTTCCAGGCTTAAATTCAGATCTTTCACCTACTTAGTGGCATAATACCCCTAATTTAACAATAAGCTTTAAAGGTATAATCCTTAGAAACATTGACCCAAAATAATAACTGTTAATAGTAATCTTTAGAATAGATAGATCGACAATATTAATTGTACAATACATATAATGAGAACTAAAAATTTATTTTCTAATAATAATAAATTAATGATAACAGTTATATCAGTTAATAAAACGTAATGTGCAGTACATAGCGCGATAAACAATACCCAATTTATAATCATTGGATTAATTTTACTAATGCAAATTTTGTAAAACTAACGTAGTAATAAAATTTGTTTTATCGATATTAATAAATAATGTGCATATCAATTAACATGCAGACTGTGCAATGCAGTCCTTCATTATACATTCTCCTCCATTTTCCAGTCATCATGCCCCATTTTGCCCATCATATCTTTGTCAAGAACTAATTATCAAACACTCGCGACTTATGTTCATTCCTCAGGGTCGTACTCCATCTTTTAGCTAGTATTACCAGCAAGAAAACCGTTCTGTATATTTTCAGCTTTAATTTTCTTGATATTAATTTTGAGGTTACGAGCTTCTGGACTGAATACAAACATATTTTTACCCGATTTTAAGAACCTTATTGTTTTTTCAAATACCTTGTTTCTGCTTGTTACTTAGTGTTCCCAGCCCAGGTATTTAAATTTGTTCATTTTATGTCATTCTTAATTATTAAACCTTTATTTCTTTATTCTTCTCGTTTTGACTCTGTTTACTCCATATTATTATTTGATATGGTGCTTTGAAAAACATTCAAGAATTAATAGATTACACTAGCCTGCGACGATTTCCTTGCACGGAGTTTAATAGGTGACTAAACCTAATTCGAGTGTTCATTTTAAATCTGATTTCCATTTTTTTTTTTTTTCTATCACTTAAGGTTTTCTGGTAATGGCAATGTGCTTATAAGGTGTAAATAATATGATTTATGATAAAATAATACAGAAAAAATTACCCTACTCGTAAAATTTATACCTAAGCCGTTAAAGAAACAAACACATATGTGTTGTTCAATATTTCCCCTTCAAGTCATGCCATCTTGGAAATCTTATAATTAAGATTTTTCTTGCTAACCTTAAGAACCAGTAGCAATCAGCCTTTAACGTTACATCCTATATACTTTTTATCTTCTTTCTGTTTCCTTTATACCTCTATGAAACCTTTAACCTCCCTCGCCCCGCTTCTCAAAACTGTTAGTAGATTTGAAATCAGGATTCTCGAAATAGGTCTAGTCACTTGCCAAACACCGTGAAGCACAACCATTGCAGGCTAGTGGAATTCCTAGTGTTTGAAAAAAGAAAATAAGCTACAAAACAAATGTCAATCAACCCAGCCCTGCTTCCGCACATATTTTAAAAAATAATAACGAGGCAATGCTTTTTTAAAAGGTACTCAGTTCTATTTAGTACAAAAACAGTGTATTTTCTTTTTTTTTAGTTTTGAAACGCCTTTTATTACACTAAAAATTCACTTTTTATTATTATTACTCTGATATGTGTAAGGAAACCTTAGATGAAAGGGGAAAACGGACTTCGTCGTTAAATCTAGCTTGTTGAAATTAGTTAAAATCACCTTCACATTCAAGACAACAGAAAAGAATTAATTATTCACAAATTTAGATTTTTGCACAAAAATCTGACGTGATGGGAGAAAATAGACTTCGGTTTCGGATTCAGCGCGCCTGAAATATGAAAAGTCATCTCGACTGGCCCATATAAAAAATAAAGTTTACCAAAGTTTATAGAAAGTCACCTCTTCAACAGCATACAATGATCTGAAAATTAAAAATCTCTGGTTAGTGATTAACGCGAAAATTAAGGATGGTATCTTCGTACGAAAGTTTTTTTGTTAGTTTCTAATTGATGTTAGAATATCAAGTATATTTTACAGTGATACGAAACATGTAAAATCTGTATAGAACATCATAATTATGTGAAAATGAAACATGTTAAAACTGTATGAGCGGTCAAATATTATTGACATTTGTCAGCAAGGCATTAAATACACTGCAAAAAATAGATGTGTTAATTGAACACAATACGGTGTCCCAGCGTGACTACCACTTTTTGTGTGTCACACAGTGCTGATTTCGGTAGTGGGAGAAAAAAAATTACGACTGCAGCGAGATTTGAACATGGGTTGCTCGGGTAAAAGTCGAGTGTCTTGGCTAAATCGTCAGGCAGGAAATAACGAGATGCAAACGATATTTAATGAACAGCATTTGAATTAGACTACACTATAGATTTAAACAGTCTAGGGGATCAAATATATGTTCCTTAACCTCCCAAAACAAACTAAGTTACATGCACGACTTAACCCATGTTTTAATCACTTCCTATTTGTTAATTAGGACCCAGAATTTCCATTCATTGAGAATATTCCATTTCTATAAAAGCAAGCAAGATGTCGACATCCAAACACTTGAGAAGCATTACGACTTTCTTGTCATAACATGTCAAATGCTGCGCTTACATTCAATAATTGGAAATTTTGATCCATAATTGACCAACGAAAAAGTGATTAAATCATGGCATAAGTCGTGAGAGTAAAATTGTTTGTTTGGGGTTCAGCAACATTTTTTTTTTTTTTAATCCCTTTACTGTTTGAATCTTGTACACTTTCTGTCTGAAGATTTAGCCAAGTCGGTAAGACGCTCGACTTCAAACTGAGCAACGCATATTCAAAGCTAGCTACAGCAGTAACATTTTTACTCCCAGTACCGAAATCAACACCGTGTGTTGTGTTGATTTAACACAAAATGTGGTAGTCACGCTGGGACACCGCATTGTGTTGAATTAACACAGCAATTTTTTTTTACTGTGTACGTATATACCTTATTATAATTCAATTTTGATTTTTCACGAAAACCAGATGTAATAGAGGAAAACTGACTTTAGTTTCGGATTCAGCGCTCCTGAAATATAAACAGTCACCTCTTTATTTTCATGCAATGATGTGAAATTTAAAATTCGCACACTAGTGTTATATAGCATGAAATTACAACAAAGTGTATTTTCTATTTAAGTCTTTCGAAAGTACTTTCTTCTTACTTAAAAATTATAGTTTGTAATTTCTTACCTTTCTAAGTTGCGAAGTAGACAGTCAGTGTGAAATACAAAACCATAGTTCTACCGCTGCCTTATATGAGGAACGTTGTTTATCTACCGGGAAATAAACCCGTACCAAATAAATCGCAGGATACTGCGTATTATATTAAAATTATCTTTGGAGTAATGATATATTGTTCCAAATAATTATGACTATTTTCCTTATTTAAAGAGATTTTGTACACGTTCATAATATAAGGAAAATGAATATGACATATTTATGCGTAATTACTTGATAATCTTTCAAGCATTGTTCATCGTAATAAAAGAATATTAACTTTATAGTTATGGAAGATATACAAGCGACAACGCCACAGAATAATTAAACTTATGCTTAATGAGAGGTCATCAACCGCTATTCACATTTTTGAAATAGGTCAATGAATGATACAGTGTATTCACATTATTGACGTTTGTTTATCTACTTCCCCTTTTTCCTTTAGGTTAATTTACAATATTTGCACAGAATCTAATAATATAATTTTATGGAAAGACGTCAGCTTAATAAATGTTGTTGGATTAAGCGAGATGAAGAGGAAGAATATTATTTTTTGAAAGGCAAGTTGATTGCACAAGGAAAATGGCTGGAAAGATAAACACAATTTGATAAAATTCCATCAGATTCATTCATGCGAAGATTTTTTTTTTTTCAAGTAACTCTCGCTTATCTGAATATATGCAGTACGGATTAATCGTGGGAAACCTCTGAGGTTATCACATATTTATATGGATTTTCGCATTTTTAAAAAAGTAATCGATAACCGGTTCTTGGAGCAAGGTTGAAAATAAAGATCCAACATTTGGTTCAAATATTCGATAAAAGCACATTTCACTCATATTTTTGTTATATAAACTTTTCCGGATTTCTTGTAAAAGAAATCAACAAGAAGAGTAGTAGTTCATAGTATCCTCTTTAGAAAATGAAAATTGAAAATAAAAATAGAAAAATATTCATCGATTAATTATCGGTATTGTCAATCAGTATATTTAGTCACAATTTCTCAATGAGTACGGGTTTGTCAATCAGTATTTTGTGATATACAGTATCCAACGCTTTACTGATAAAGCTTTGGATACTGTACATCACGAAATACTGATTGACAAATTATCTGTTTTCAATTTTAATTATTGTAGCACTAATATCCGAACAAAAACACCAGAGGTGCAAAAAGTGGAGCCAAGTTCTTTAGCC